>VBSM01000565.1:3850670-3924326 GCA_008086735.1 Cheirogaleus medius
AAAAGAGGCCACAGTCTGTTGGCGAGTATGACCAGAGAAGAACCACACAGTGAGAAAAGGACCGTGACAGTGTTATCGCAGCAGGCCGAGGAAGCAGAGATAAGTGTCCCAGTCTAGGGGCATCTGGGAAGACGTCCTGAGGCAGAAGTATGCACCTGATGAGCTCCTCGCAATGGCTAAGTAAGGCTGTATGACGAGGGCTTTTCCATGTTGAGCGTAGCTTAGTACCACAGAACCGACCTTACACCTTCTTGCTACCAACCCCTTTCCCTGGACGTGCGTCGAGTCTCAGAGTGAGTCCGACCCAACCACTCTCGGATTCCTAGCTGCTCCCTGGAAGTCTCATTATAACCTTCCCACAGGCATGATGTCTTCGTGAGGCAGAGCCCACCACACCGTCACCTTGGACTGCGGGCAGCTCCTTGAAGGAGGTCAGTCCATTGGGTCTGGTGAGGTTTTGTTTCTCCCAGGCCCTGCCCCAATGAGTCTTGGTCAGCCCGTCCTCCCCACAGGCACAGCCAGAGATCAGATGATGAAAGCATGTCTTTACCTGTGTCCAAAATGCCCTTCTCCCCCTGTCACCTGTCAGTCTCCTACACCTGTCACCTGTCAATCTCCTACAGTCAAAAACTCAGCACGATCATCACTCTGGGGAAGGTTTCCTGACTCTGCCACGCCACACTCCCATCTCACTCCAGACAGAGCTGGTTGTTCTTTTCTTCGACTTCCCATGAAAGTACCGGTCATACTTCTTGGAAGTAGGGGACCACATCTTTCAATTTTGAAAGTCCAAAGTGGAGCATCATGCTTGACACAGAGCGAGCACTAAGTATGGTATAAATACGTGAGATGAACGTGTCAATGTGTGGATGGCTGAGACAGGTGGATGGAAGGATGAATGGATGTGTGAACGACATTGCCCAAATCTACTTTATATCTTATCAATTCAGAGTTAGATGAAAAATAATAGATATATTAAGTCACCTAGTCTCCAAAAACAAAGATGCTGGCAACTTCTTTCCTTTTTTGCTTGTGTGTGTCATCTCCTTCTCTTCTTCCTTCACCTTTCACCAGATAGCCAAGAGGATGTGGCGTTGTGACTTGTCTTCCAGGACAGGTTTCAAGTGGATAAATAATTAGTGTGCTGGGGCTATTTTTGGAAGAATATAACTACTCCTCTCCTACCTTCACTGAATTATATCATTCCTTGTCCCCAGACACAAAAACATAAGCATTTTTATTAACATACTTGGCCACAGGAAGTCTCTGTTTTTACTTTCCCTCTGATGAGGTATAGGGGACAAGTTTAGATTTAGATGAATTAAATTCTGGTTCTGCCACTAACTTACCCTGTAGCCTGAGCCTGTTTCTTTAAACTCCTGTGAGCCTCAATCTGCTCATCAATAACATAGGGATGATAACGCCTTATTCAAAGGATTGCGGTAAAAATTAATTGACTTCAGTATATAAAGTTCTGGGCACAGTGTTTGGCTTACAGTTGGCGTTCACTAACATGTGATTCATGAATAACATTACGTTAGTATTTTAAAAGCATGGATCTATCGTGCATTAGAATAAAAAGCATCCATGAATAATTAAGATAAAACTCAAGATTGAATTCAAATAAATTCAACCTTTGGGCTCCACTCCCAGAACATTGAGCACTTATATTCACTCACCTGAAGTTGGCAATACTCAAGTGGAAAAGCTTGAACATAACTGAAATCTCTCATCACTCTTTCCCAGATATGTTTGAGAGACCTGCCTCAGATCACACAGAGCTGGAAATAAAACCCACATCTTCCCCAAAGCTGCTGAAAGGCCCTGACATCAAATATTGCCTTCCCTGTCACCACCACCTTCACCAATACTGCACTGAAAGCAGACATCACTAATTAATTAAATACTTTTTGAGGGATTACATTGGAGCAAGAGGGAAGGAAAGAAAAGGCATATATTAAGTATTAACCACATGCTCAACAACTTGGTAGTTATGATTAACAAAACACTACAGAGAGGTTAGCTGAGGCTCAGAGAGGCCATGTAATTTCCCCAGAGTCACACAGTTAGTTTGTGGTGACCCTGGAATTCAAATCCATGTCTGTGGGTTTCCAAAGTCCATAATCTTTCAACTAGAATTTAACTCAATGCAAATCAAATATTTATTGAGTGCTCACTATGCTAGGATACAGCAGCAAACAAAGCAGACACAGTCTTTGTGCTCGTGGGCCCATAACCTAGAGGAGAAAACAGACACTGCAAAGGCGAGCGTAGTGTGATGAATGGCAGGTAAGGTGAAGTTCATACAATGTCCACAAACGCTTCAGGTAACGAGGAGAAATAAATGTGAGCCTCTCTGCGCCAGAGTTCATTACACTACAGGTTAAGCATGCTCACACAGGTGGCCTGGAAACGTGACCAACCCTGAGGCATTATTTCTGTGGGAAAATGCATGCTGCATTCTAAGCTGATATTTAAACAACTCTGGGAGCACGGCAATGCTTGAAGTTGGTACTTGGTTTTTATATGATGTTTTAATGCAACAGCAGCAGATTTATCTTTCTCATTAGGTTCTGCTGAGTATAAAAAATAAAATTAGTGTCAGCATGTATTTCTAGAAAGTAGACTAATTGAAGATGGGAGGATCAATCAAACCACAGAGATTAATTATTGAGTATCTGCTCAGAGCTGGGCACTGTGCCCGGGTAGTGTAGAAATATAGGAGAAACGTATGACTGGATCAGTCCTACCCTTGGAGAGTCTGTAAACCAGATATAGGACACCCAGCAAAGAGCACCTCCAGTAAGTGCTAGTGTACATCAAATTTCAAAGAGATAAGGGTGGACACATGTCTGTGGAATGGGTCAGAAATAAGGAAAATTAACCCAGGTTTCAAAATATAGATATGATTTAAATATTCAGAGAAAGTTCATTGTAGGAGTGCTAACCATGGACAGAGGCAGAGGACAAGATGTGCTCTGAAATACTGAATAGACAACTGAAGCCAAAGAGTAGCACTGGGAATGCTGGGAAGTGAGGTCTCCATGGTGATAAGACAGTAGCTCGACTTAATAACTTCTGCATCCCCACTGCTTAGCACGGTGCCTGACAAATGGTAGCTACTTAGTTAATGTTTATTGACCTGTTGGACAGAACAATATTGCCTTAGTTGAAAATGGAAATAACAACAAAAAGTGCTAGTCTTGTCTAAACATTTGCCAGAAAGGCCATTGACAAGAGCAAATGTCAAACTGCACATAATAAAGTGCGAAATTCTATGATAAAGCCAAAAGTTATCAGAAAGCAGCAGAGGAAGTGACTCCGATGAGGCTGCCGGAATCAAGGATGATTTCTTTTTTTTTTTTTTTCTATATTTTAGTTGGCCAATTAATTTCTTTCTATTTTTAGTAGAGATGGAGTCTCACTCTTGCTCAGGCTGGTTTCGAACTCCTGAGCTCAAATGATCCGCCCACCTCGGCCTCCCAGAGTGCTAGGATTACAGGCATAAGCCACCACACCCGGCCTAAGGATGATTTCTTAATGGAGGAGAAATTGGGTTGGGCCCATTAGGAAAGGCAAAGTTTGGCTCTCAAGGGTCACAATTCAGATGTCCACAGGGGCAAGGGTGGATGATATAGAAGTGTGAATCCAGTCATCTAGAAAACAACGGGAAGTCGTGGGACTGTGGGTTTGATGAAATAATTCTGCATAACAAACAAAATGCATCTGTGGGCGAGATTCAGATCGTGAGCCACCAGTGGGAGACCTTCAGGCCAGGTAGGAAGAAGGAAAAGAGTGCCTTCCAGGTGGAAGAAACACGGTAAACAACAAGGCAAGAAGAGTGAGCATGGAAGCTGGGTGGGAAGTTGGGAGAGACTGCTTCCTGGAACACAAACTGCCAACTGAACACACTAGGAAATGCGCTTGGGGACAAAAGTGAAGCTGAGTTTAAATCCCAGGAGGAAGAGAAGGCAATAAATAGAGAGTCAAAGATGACTTCAGCATTCTAGGTTGCTTGGAAAAACTATGCTGAAATTAAACTTTATTTTCCACTCTGGGCTGCTAAATCAATTGTGTTGATCTCTAAGACAAAAGTTATCTAAAATTTCCCCGGACAATGTCCACTCTAGAACTCTGGGATTGTCGGCTGGAAGCTTCCCAGGTGCAGGCCTTGGCTGCTGTCCCCAGACTGTAGGTGACAGCTGAGACTGTGGATCAAAAGCATCCTTGAAAACAGAGCACCTCCTGCCTCACTTAACTCATTTCACTTACAGATTTACATTTACACCAGTTGAGCATATCAAAGTTATGGTTCCCTCAGTAACTGTAACCTGGACCAAACATTGCTATATTTTTCTTCTGCTGAGAGGGCTTTTAACTCATGCCTCCCAACTGTGAAGAGGAGATCTAATTCAAACGTTATGCAAGAGATGCTTTTCGGAAAGCAAGCGGCTGGCCCAGTGAAGGTTTAGAGTGTAAATGGCTGTTCCTTTCAAAGAGGGCTTTTATGCGTTGGCTCCCTGCAGACAGAAACCTTCCCTAGTCCCCCCACAATCTTGGAGGGGGAACAGACAGGTACCCACACCATCTCTCCATTCCTGCACACTGCCACACCATTCATGGTTCAGAGCCCTGCTTTGTGACTACAGGTGGCCAGCGCTGGCCAGAGGACTAAGCAAGGTCAGGACTAAGCTGAGGGCATAATGCAAGTGAGGCACTTGTTTTGGGGACAAAATTGAAGGGGTGCCAAAAAACTCAGGAATCAAACCAAAATGGAATGTAAAAATTAACTAAAAAACTCCATGGTGAACAAAATATCAAAATATTGATTTTTTAAAAATATCACATTAAACATTAAAACATTATCACATTATCACATTAAAACATTATTTGAGTTGATCACTGAATTTTTGGTGGCCCCTTACACTTTGCCCTTACCCCCAGCCAAGGACCTCACCTCCCACCTGGGCCTGAGAGGCCAAGAAGAAGGGTGAGGGATTGAGGACCGGAAGGAGAAGGTGTGGGGAAACCATCATGGGTCTGGCTGCAGGCAGGCTCTTTTAAAGTCTGGTCATGGCATATAAAGGAATATTGAAAAACACCCCAAGAAGTATTTCTAGTTGGTGCTGATAGAACAGAATGTGTTGCATTATTAAGTTTATGGGGGGCAGTTCTAGTCAACTAGCAACAAAAGCTGTTTTCTAAGTTTCCAGATGGTCCCTTGAGAATAGACAACTCAAAGACCACCCACTGAGCAATGCCAAACCAACCATTTCCTAAGCCCACCAGGCAAAGATGAGTTGACATTCAAGCCCCACCCCCTGGCCTAGGTGTCACTGCATGGACTGGGCTTCAAATAGCCCAGGTGAAATGCTACACCTGTGAGGTCCTTGAGGACAGCTCCTGTGCTCCTCCATGTCCCCAGCCCCAAAGTCCAGTCCAGGGTTAATGCACGCTACATGCTGGTTTAGTCAAGTCATTGCCTGACTACTCATTTGGTAGGAGGTTACGTTGGCCTTCTGACTGGGGGAGGCACTTAATAGTTAATAATCATTTTGCAGGTAGAATCCTCTAGTAAAGCTAGTCATTTGTCTGTGGATTTTGTGGTCTTGACTCATAAAGCAAAAAAAAAAAAAAAAAAGAACACCCTTAGCTGTCACCTCCCCTCACCCTGGAACAGGTGTACCTTGTGGAACTGCTCACCTTCAACACTCATTTTTTGTCAGTCAGTCATCATCCCTTAAATACTTCAAAAATAAGCTTTTTAAAGACTTTTTAAAATTTTGAAATAATGTTAACCTCACAGAAAAGTTGCAAAAATGGTCCAGAGAGTTCCTCAGGACATTTATCCAGCATTCCCTAATGTTAACCTCTTATACAGCCTGAGTACAATGGTCAAACCAGGGACTTCACGTTGGTCCAATACTACTCACTAGACTGCAGACCTGATCCTAATTTTGCCAGTTTTCCTTCTAATGTCCGTTTCTGGCCCACGCTCCAATCCAGGACTCCACGCTGAATCCAGCTGTCATGTTTCCAACCTGTGACAGTGCCTCAGTCTCTCCTCATCTTTCACGACCTTTCCTTTTGAAGAGGACTAGTCTGTGAGTCTGTACTCCTCGATGGGGGTTTGCAGAAGGTCGTTCTCATCCTTCAACTGAGGCTGCACATTTTTGGCAAGATTCCCACGGGGGATGTGGAGTCCTTCTCGGTGCATCGTAGCAGGAGACTCGTGATGCTGACGCTCCGTACTGGGGAGCTCCCTGCCCTCACTGGCTGCGAGGGTGTCGGTCAGGCTCCTCCACTGCAGAGTTACTGTCTTCCTCTGTGCCATTAATACACGGGTACTTTGGGAAGATGCAAATATTCTGTTTCTCATCAGACTTTTACCCATTACTTTTAGCAACCATCAATAGTTCTTCCTCATGACAATAAATACCGTGGTGTTTGCCTAATCAAAAGTCAACTTTTCATAATTCTTGAACCCTACTTAAGGTCAAAACCTGCTAAGGTGATGAATGAAAATCTCTCTGTCAAACCTGCTTTCCCCATGTTTTGGGACTAGACATCGAGTTTAGGCACAACAAATCCACAGTGCCCGAGACATGTCATCCCCACCCCTCGCCTACGGCAGGAATCGAGGCGCCCTTTCTCACTGGCCTACGTAAGACCTCAACATTCTCAGCACTGTTAGGAAAAACGCCACGGCCTATCATGAAGCATTGCCATGAGAAATGAAACCTATCTCCCCTCCTCCATCTAGGTTGGTGTTTAGCTTGCCTTACATTGCTGCATCCCTGGAGTGTACTCTCTTTGACCAGTCCCTCGAGGACTCTTAGCCAGCAGCAGATTTAGAGCCCACTGGGGAGGAGAGACGTGCACAGGCAGCTCCCCTGAGGCCCCAGGTTTTCCTTGGTCTTGGCCATTGTTTGGAGTCCCTGGCAGTGGTGTGAGGGTGGATATTCGTCAGTTGGCTCTCCAGGAAGAAAAAGATAAAGGTCTGGAGATACACATACGATGTTTGCCAATATCCACGGCATAAACACTCCCTTTGTGGCAGGTTTCAAGACACAGCACAGAGCCTTAAACAGCATTCCCACCACACAGACACGAACGAGGTAAACAACCTCAAACACGTAGCTAAGCGTAAAATACAGTAAGATAATAGGGAGCTTTTGAAGTTTGAGAATTGATTACCCTGATTTTAATATAGTTTATTTAATTATAGATTTCTATGAATTTTTAATAATGGCAGTTAGTTAGCGACTGTCTCACAAAATTTCCAAAAATTTAACACTTGGTTCTCCCGAGCTGGTATGAGCCAGTTCTCGCACACCACCCCACAAGTGGTTATCTTGAGCCCTGAAGTTCTGAAATACCCCACAGGAACCCCTGAAAGGGCAGGATGACCCTTCGCTCCAGTCCCTCCAGGAACCCCCACGAGGCCCAGACGCCCTGCAGGAGGCTGGACTCCAGCAGCCAGCCTCTGCCACTCCTTGGCAAGCTTCCTGCAGACCTGGGAGGCTCCACCAGGCCCGGCTTGAGGGTTGCCTTCCATGCCAGTGCAGCTACAGAGTCCTCTCCAGTCTCTTTCCCTGTCTGCTATTCTCCCAGGAAGCCACCTGGCCCTTTGCTGTCCTTGAAAGAATTACAGAGATATTCTAGGAGCAGCCTGAGACAGTGAAGGGAGCATGAGAGGGAAGGGGAACAGAGAGGGAAGAAGGAAAGCCACATACACGGGGCACAGATTACATGCCAGGGAGAATGGTGGATGTTTTCACAGGTGCTCCTGTTTACTGTCAGCCTGACACACCTGGGGGAAGAGAAGCCCCGTTCTGCACAGAGATTAGAAGACTTGCCCGAGTCCCACAGCTAGTGAGAAGCAGAGCTAGGATGAGTCCACGGCTCTGCTCACTGCCATTCCCCCGCATCTGCAATAGGGCACAGGATAGGAGTTCTCTAAACATCTGCAGAGTGGATACAAATGCAGCCTGGCTCCATCCAGAGCCCATGCTCTGACCTCCACCTGGGAAACAATGCGGGAAAGTGCTGTTAACCGGGAAAGGGTAAACGTGAAGTGGGAGAAGACAAAGTTGAGTTTGGAACGAGAGGGGGTGATTCCCTCCAGGTTCTGCCTCTTACCAACTCTCTCACCTTAGCTGGAAATGCCACCCAGCCTCTCTCTGAGGCTCAGCTACCTCCACAGTGAAATGGGGGTGATAAAACCTATGTCTCCACGTGGGGGTCAGAAACACACAGCTGTGATGTGTGAGGAGGCACTGTGCGGGTTACAAGGTGCTGGGAGAGTGTGCAGCGTGTCATCATCCATGGGAAGTCATTCCATTGGCCTTGGAAGGGCACATTTAACTCCACGGAGGCCAGAGGAAGTGCAAGGGGCAAAAACAAAATGTCCCTGGACACAGCAGAAGGTACAGGAGTCTTAACCAACTCACCTTTAAGTTTGGGGCCTAATTAGCTACCCTCCAGAATGCACTACAGACAAAAGAATTTCAGCCTTGTCTACCCGCCTTGTATTTGTAATAAGGGGGAGCAGAGAGACTAGGTGAAAACCCTGCAGCTTTTGCAGGGTGGTACTGATTTCTGGGAATTAAACAGTAATGCAAGAGGCGGCAGCAGCCTCCTTCAACCTGCCCTTCAATAGGGCAGGCTGCCTGGGATTATCAGAGAACCAGGAACCCAGGGTGGTCAGAGGAACGTTTCAGAAGAAGGCACAGATTGGCAGGGTGGGCTTCTTTCCCCATAGCAGGTCAGGGGCAGGGCTGGGCCAAGAGTGCCCAACAGTCTAGATGACTCCTGCTTTTGCCACAGTGCCCTCCCTACCCACCAGGACCCTAACAGAGCTGAGATAAGGATGCTCTTTGCTATCCTTGTCTGATCCTCTTTAAAGGAGGGACACAGGTGTGTGTGCATGTGTGAGAAGCAGAGCTAGGATGCTCTGCTCATACATGCACCCAAAGCACATATGCATGTTCAACACATTAGACATTTTACCATGGGAGAGTGGAAATGGGAGTGGAAGATGGGGATTAAAGGTAAGAACTTGTTAAATAAAATTACAGGAGTCCATTGTTTTGGACTGAGCTCCTGTCCTACGCCCCAACAGGTCAAACAAAAATGGAGTCACTTGTGCTAAGTGCCACATAATCAAATGGAAACTTTAAGGAAACAGGAAAATCCTCTAAACAGAACAGGTTTTTCTTAAAAACAGGAGGTTCACAGCAACCAATCAGAAAGGGCCCAGCCAACCTGAGCTGGCATGATAAGGAAGTCCCCTCTGCTTTAACCATTACAAGGAACATAACCTGAACTGGCCTGATGTTGACCAACCTGCTTTTTTGTATCATTCTATTTCCTTGTTCCTGCTCAAGCTACCTTACAAAACCCAACTGCTGTTCTGCTATGCCCACGAGAGCTCCTCTATTTTTTGGATGGGATGCTGCCTGATACATGAATTATGAAAAAGAGCAATTCGATCATTATGAAAAGAGCCAATTCAATCATTAAGATCAATTTGATGAAAATTTTTTGATAAAATGCACACACATACACACAAAAAACTAGGGAGGGCCTTGCACAGACCCACCAGGATGATGTGTCATGAACTGAGGAGTGTGATTAATGCAGCTCTCTCTAACTGACACCCAAGTGGAGGCCAAAAGAGGAATGAGAATACCCCACTCACACTCAAAACAGAGGCCCCCGGGGAGAAATCAGGCCCTGCCATTGATTTGAGTGAGTCACATGCAATTATTTATTCACTGTGCTGGGATGGGCCAGGGGGCAGGTAGAGCGTCCAGATCCCCATCGTCATTTCCAGTTCCCCAGGCAAACAGACAAGTCCACAGAGGGTGACAACACAGGTGCTGCGAGGTAGCAGCGAAAGAGCTGCTCCTGGGACCACAGCAGAGGTGGGGAAGAGGATTAGAGAAGTCTTCATGCAGAGAGTGACATTTAAGCTGACCTCTGAGCGCTAGGTAGGATTTGGCTAAGAGTGGAGGCGATGCGCAGGGGCATTGCAGACAGTACACGCGGCAGCAGAGAAGTGAGAGAATGCAGCACCTCTGAGTAACTGAGAGGACTTTTAGTGGAGCAGGAAGAGGGAGAGTGCAGGTGGGACTGGCAAGAGGTGAGGCTGAGAGGGTCAGCCCTGCAAAGTCGGGGGATACCAGCTCCTGCTCTCCAAGCCTGGCAAGCGGGCGGGGCATGGCCAGGGGAGGGTGACACAGAACCACTGGTGCTGGCATATCAGTGTGAACACAGGGCTATGAAAACACAAACAAGAAAGTCCCTGATTCTACATGGGGGAAGGGGGAAGGGGAGGGAAGAGGGAATAGAATTGAGAAAATCTCAGAAAAGAATTATTACCTGAGCTGAACCTAAAAGGAGTTTAAGATTCTACCTGCATGGAAAGGATGGGAATTTGGAGGAACATTCCAAGCAAGAGAAACTGCATGAGCAAAATCCCTCCCTACCAGTGTCTAAATAAAAATATCACAACCCTTAAACCGTTCATGACTAATATAGTACCTGGGATAAATCTCCCCAGGTTTAGTCAATAGACTCAAAGAATTTTTCTAAAAAGATGATTCTGGGCATTCCTTACCTCCATGATTCAGATGCAACCAACACCTTTTCCTCTTCAGAATTAGGAGTCATCTTTACCCACTTTATGATTGCTAAGCAGGGTACAAAACCATGACTCTCCTTTTTCTTAGAGGAATGAAACATAAAAGCAAAAACCCTGTCTTAAGAGGGGGGAAAACCAACTCCCTCTGGGTCTGGTGCAAAATTAAATTTTATGAGTTACTCAGCAGCCGGCAAGGCACAGAATGAAGCCAATGTGAAAGCGCCTTTCAAAGTAACTGGAGTTGACAACTAAACTTGCTCAGTGAGGGGGAGAAAAGGAGTTAATAGAGGCAGAAGTCAGGCTTTTTGTCCTTCACCTGAGCTGGTCCTTTTCATATGCTAACTTGAGCAAGCTGGGTGAGGGAATTTAACACTATCATTAAAAAAATCAACCCTGGGCTAAGGCAGACATCTCCTCCTGAGTCATATGCCACCCGGGGTTACAAAGAATAAGGTTAGCTTGCTGTGCTGGGCTGTAATTACCCAAATAATGACAATCAATTGAAGACCAGCATCCTTTCCCATCCCCCAAACACACAACCCCCCAAAACTGGCTTCCTGCGCTATAATTGCTAAATTCCCACAGGATTGGTAGGTCGACATGGTCTCCACGCTTGGGGTGGGACGATGGGTTGTTCCATGGTGCCAACTAAGAGCCAGTAAAAAATGGCTATGCCACTATTGGAAGAGAGGGCCCAAACAACCAGAAGCCTTTTTTATTTGTTTTCTTCCGAATTTCTAATTCTGAGAAGTTGGTGCCTGTAGAAACCAAACAGCACATCCTATGGTCTGGATTTTCAAAGTCATATCTTTGCATTCGCCATGTCCCTGCTATTCCATGAAAATGAATTTATGAGTACAAATGAATGTGTTTGAAGTCTTTGCCATTTTATGGTTTATTAAATGCATACTGGAAAAAGCTAGATTTTACAGACTGCAGAAGGCTCTTAAATTAAGAAGGTAAAAGGACAGAGAAAGAGCCCAGCTATTCCTCCATTCCTAGTAAATACTGAAGAAAAAAATAGGTCACATTAGAGCAGCGGTTCTTCAAGCACGGTCCCTGGATTAGCAGCATCAACATCACCTGAAAACTTGTTAGAAAAATAAGTTATTGGACCCCACCCAGACCTAAAGATCAGAAATGTGTTTCAATAGCTCCTCCACGTCACTGGGGTGCCCCTCAAGGTTGAGACCTGTTGCACTCGGACTGTGGTCCTTCACCCTGGCTGCCCATTATCACCTGTTTGTCATCACCTTCTCATCGCAATGGCCCCACCAACCCTAGCCCAAGTAAGCCACGATGCTTAGGATGGGGTCTAGACACTGCTTCTTTTACAAAGCTCCCCAAGCAATATGAATGTGCAGTCAAAGTTGGGAGCTGCTATATGCTAGGACAAGAGAGATCTACTTTTGGATACTTTTGAACTTCTGATTTTCAGTTTAGCTCAAAGTAATCAGGGCCACTGAATGAGTCCTATTTGTCAGAGGCTTTTGAGAAGAGGAGAGAGATTTCCATCCTCACGAGCTGGAGAGGTGAGATCTGAAGCTCAGCAGAAGCATGAGAATTTGTACCAAACTCAGTGATGATAACAGTATTTAATAACTCATCCAGGAAAGACAGTTGCTCACCTTGAGAAGGGGTGGGCTAGTCCCCGCAGTCAGAATTTATTATAAAAGCAATGCACTCAGAGCCAGGAAAGAGTGACACCGCGCCTCCCACACACCTCAAGTCCAGATGCCACAAGCCCCCACGGGGAGCTCAGAGCCTCCCACTCATTTCTCAGCTTTGAAGCCCTAAGTACTGAGGGTGTGTAAGACAGCAGCCTCTTCTCACCAGTGTCTGGTGTTATGGAACGTGCAAAACGATGACAGCTGGTCACGGCAGAACTCTAGGGGCCACTCTCTTGGGACAGGCAGAGCCTCAGCATCCTGCTTTGCAAATAAACTGTGAACTGGGGCTATCCTTCTACCCAAATCAGGAACTTGACAATCAGCCCATTATAGCTGGGTTCCTCAAACCGGGGTACACTGTCATATTCCCAAGGATCTATGATTTTTTTTCCCATTAAAAGGGATGTGAGCATTATTGACATGTTAAAAAAAAAAAAAAAAGCAAAAACATTGCAAACTGGCTTTCTGGCTTTTCAAGCAAGAGAGGCAATATTCTTTAGGATGTTGCTACAGAAATGATGGGCCAACCCTCATGTTTCTACACTATAAGTAAGAGTAAGACCAAACTCTCCCTTAAAAAAAGAAAAGATCAAATAGCGAAGTCTGGAACAAGATCAAGAGCTGACTAGTGAACGTGCTTACAGAAACAACGTCATCATCCTAACACCATCACCTGAATGAATCTTGAATATCTAGATTCTTGGGTGCTACACTCCCTTTCCATAGAACAAGGGTGGGAATAAGAAAAAGAGAAGAAAAGGCAATGTCTTTGCATCCCCTACGCCTATGATTCCACAGACTCTGACTGACCTGGGTTTGAATTTTGACCCTGATATTTATTTGCAGTCTGGCCTTGAATGTTAATTAAAAATCTATGAATTTCAGTTTTTCCATCTATATAATGGGGATAATGCATCTTAGTATCTAGGATCAGGGTGAGCAGAGAGAATGCACAGATTGCATTAAGCACAGTGTCTAGAAACCAACAAAGTAACAAATGTAATAAAAAATTATTCACCCTTGAATACTAGCTGAAGTTTTACCTCCTTTGTGAAGGCTTCCTTGACAAAAATGCTTACACACACACACACACACACACAGTCCTTTGTAGCTCTTACACTCCCTCTAGATTTTAGTCATTTTACTGTATCACAATTGCTTATTTGTATATCTGTATAGAGTTTCCTAAGGCAAGAGATCATACCTTTAAAATGTCCCCAATGCCTAGCATACACCTGGTGCATCATATGTATTTCTAAGTGAATGAATGAATGAATCAAGCTACTGCATTTGCCTAGTAATTAGATAAGAAGAAGCTTATGGTTAAGAATAGAAATGAAAAGACAGGAGAGACAGCCCACAAGGAAATGGGTAACAAAGGCTGACTCTGGGATGTGAGCAGGAAAGGAATGTTGCTCTGCAGTGTTCTCTAACTATAGTCAGTCACAGATGCAGTTTATCCAGAGAGCTCTTCTCTGAGGATTTTCTAGGGAAGAGAGGGAGGGGGGCAATGCTCACGCAAATACTTAGAAAAGATTTATTGGTTGTTTGCGTCTACGTAGTCCTCTGAAACCAGTCCCAGCTGAAGGCAGAGTACCTCCAGGACACTGCTCCAGGACAAGGTGGAGTTGCCAAAGGAACCTGGCTCAAATCAAGAACCCTCACCTCCCTCTTCCAATTCGTAAGAAGTCTGGGCCTGTGGCTAATCACTACCTCTCCATCTGGCTTATCGTCTTCTGCAGATTCTGCCCTTTGGAAGCCCTCCCCTACTCCCACTGAGACTTTCTTTTTGGTTCCATCCCCGCCTAATCTCGGAATGACGTCTGCAAAGTACACAGTGGCTTCACGCACAGCCGTCTCCCTGCTACCATGCCACTCCGTGCCCTCGCTCTTCAGTTTGGGGCTGGCCAATGTGCTCATCCAGGAAGCGTCTTAATCATTTTAACCATCACAGAGGATGACTGGAGAAACAAACCCAAGGAAATCAGCTAAGAAAGCAGGTAAGAGGGTTTTCTTGGCTGCGTAGGCATAGGAAACTCCCCCGCCCACCCCTGCAGGGCAGGGCCTGAGTAAATGGACAAGCCATCTACTGGTACAGGAGTGTCCATACCTATGCTCTGAGAAAGCCTGCCCAACAAGACATATGGTGACAAAATGTTCCACGGTGAACTGCAGTCCCCAAGCCATCTTTCATAGCAGTGGGGCTTAGTCACAGGGAAAGTAGGCCTGCCAAGCAAGCCGTTGACTTTTATCTTTAGACTTCCGCTGATATTCATCAGCATCAATATTTTAGAACTTAATCAACTCGGGCCTAGTATGAGTCCAGGACAGCTACATCATCGAGGGGACTCACCGCATCCTGACAGCTGAGAACCTCCAGGATGCTGTTGAGTAGTTCCACACAGTACTTCTTCTCCAGGGCCTGGTGTTGCATGTCATCCTTCGGTTCCAGCAGCTCCTTCAGCTCCTTGGTGATGACAGGAAGCAGAATGTCCCGGCACTCTGGAATGAAGACAGTTCAGAGGCATGTGGACATCCTCATTTTTCAGCTTCTTTTCTTTCTTTCACATATATGTAAAATCCCCCATCAAATAAATTATTCATGAATATATTCTCCTTATAAAGAATTGAAATATTAAAGATTAGGTTAAGATTTCCTTGGAACATCATTTACAATACTGGTCCCTCCCCTAACCCTTGCTACCCAGAGGCAATCAACTACTTTATTTCATAAAATAAAATATTGGTACATTTATATGAGTGTTCTATGTGTGTGTATGTGTCTGTTTATATATAAATGTACCACTATAGTATGAAATATCTATTGTCATTTTGATTTTGTTTTTCATTTGAGTAAGTCATATTATACTGTGATTATAAACCTTCAAGATCTCTTTATATGATTTTACATATGTATGCATCAGTATAAAACATACAGTGTCATTTTGTTTTGTTTCCTTATTACAAAAGGGACCATGCTATATGTATTACTCTGCATCTTGATGTTTTTTCACTCACCAATATTTCTTAGAGCATTTTCTATGTTATTACATATAGGGACCAACTTAATTACTTTATCTGTTTCATATATACTCTATTATGGATATATTTGTTTATTCAGCCATACCTGTATCAATGGACATGTTTCACTGGTACAAACAGTACAAAATGAACAACATTCTACTTGCAGCTTTGGCACATTACTTTCACTTTAAATAAATTAAAACTTTTGCAGAGAAGGGTATCTCTCCTGACATTGCTGTCTCGGGAAATTTCTGGAAGGTTCTGAAGTCCTACACAGCTTTGTCTCTATATTTCCCTTGAAAATAGAAAAACCTTGAGAGATCAAGGGAAAAAAAAATCCAAACATGTGTCAAGCCATCCCTGCCCAGATGCTACTTGAACTGAGATGTGAATCATATATACCAATATTTTACTTTAGTTCAATCCACCAAATAGATGTTGAACATCTTTGATGTGGAAGACACTGTATTTCCAGAGATACAGAGACAAGATGTGGTTCTTGCCCATTAGGTACTTAAAATCTGACAGAAGTGATCACAAAACAAAACAAAACAAAGCCATGAGCAATGGCGGAAGTCTGAATAAGACAAAGGTGGGAAGAGGTGGAGGACTCGTCTTACTCTGTCAGCCCAACTACACTCCCTTCTTCTGCCACAGAACCCCGACTCCACTCTGGGAGCCATCCTGCCATGAGCTATAATCCTCGGGAAGCCGTCGTGGGTTTCCTACGTTCCTCTGGGAACCGGCCAGCACCTGACCCCAGGTAGGATGGCCTCCCAAAATCTGAATCTTGAGGGAACGTTAGTAACGATATTGTTGACATTACTAATATGCCATCTACGGGGTGCCTGCGTTGTGCTGGGCACTGTTTCAAGTGTCGTGCATGAATTACCTCAGTTAATCACCCCAGCAACTCTAGGAGGCAGATACTATTCTTTCTCCATTTTGCTGATGAGGAAACGAAGGGACTTGCTCTGTGTACACAGCTAGTAAGTGGTGGACCCAGTGTGACTACAGGCCCGCGCTTTTAACCACTATACAAAACGCATGGTCTCTCTGGAGCTCGGCTGTCATCACAGAAGTGCCCTGAGGAGGCCGCCCGTGGGTGCCTCATGCTTCCCCTCTCCCTCCAGATTCTGGGTCTCCCCTCTCCTAGGACTGGTTTCCCAGCTTTACCTCTGATTCTGTGAGCTATTCCTGATCTTCCAAATACAGCTGTTTCTATTTGAATTTACCAGAGTAGGGTTCTGTTGCTTACAGCCAAAGAATCCCAACTGGTAGAGTCATAAAATGCCATGAGGGCTTCAGAAGGGAGACATGAGCTCTGGTTGGAAGGCTCATAGAAGACTTTACAGGCTCTAATAGAGTCCTGTTCCTTCTCTCAGAGCCCCAGTCTCCGTGTTTAATTATATTCTAATTAGTATAATTAATGTCCATTCATCCCACCAAAGTGTAAGCTCCAAGAGAACTAGACTAAAATTCCAGTGCCTGATACAGTACCCGGATCATTAGCAGTGAATCAGTGAGTCTTGGTTGAATGAATGGAAGAGGTGTCACTTGAGATGGTCCCTGACAAGTGGATAATATTGCCATACGGAGAGTGGGGATTTACAGAACGGTGGGTGATTTACAGTACACAGAACTAAGGTAAGTGGAATATTTTCTTGGAAATAGAATGACGAGAGATAACACTTAAAATAAGAGTTCCGAAATGCAATAGGAGATGTCAGTACTATGGAAACAGAAAATCATAGACAACAAAAACTTTAATTCAGCTTGCTTAAATTTGTAGACAAAAATCATAGGCCAAGGGTTCAATGATACTTTATGAGAAATTTGGACTTAAGAAACTGTTGGCCTAAGGATCTTCAAGAAGACTGGACACTGGGTTGGCCATTACCTTTTGTTTAGAGAGATAAGGGAGAAGGTTGGAGAGTATTTAAATACCAATTACCATATCGTTTAAGTGAAATCTATACTTAATCCATATCCTGTCATCATTAAGTTGAGTTTTTATCCAGATCCATTTATTAAAAGGTATAAAAAATTTTTACAATGTTTGTTCAAAAGTTTGTTTTAAACGTTATCTTTAAGATGATGTGAACTTGTAACTTTGAAACGTTGTGTTTGACAGAGGCAAATTATATGTGTTAAAATGCTTGTTGTAGAAAAGCTAGGTGAGTTCATTTGAAGGGAACGACCAGGGGTTAACTATGCATCATAGCAATGGAGCCAACAGAGATAAGAAACAGACTTGAGTAGACAAGAAAACATACCTTATGTCTTTGCCTCTCGGGAGTGGCAATTTGTTATGAGTGGCCGTAAAACAGAGCAGTGGAATAACCGAGGTAAGGTTTTTCTTAAAAGTTCAGTCTGTTAGTATTCTAGTTGAGTTACCTCAGATAGATCCCATTACAAAGACATGAATCCAAGGGAAAAGGCCAATTGGGAGATTTTAGTGATCTTAATTGATATTAGATATTAATTTAGTGACATTAATGATCTCCTTGGGAAGTCACTAGACTTTACATACTACTTAAAATTGAGCTAAATTAGTAGAGTCTCATGGAAAGGTCCAGTAGTGAGTTCTCCATCACTAGAAGTATTCAAGCAGTAGGTAGCTGCCTACGGACATGGATGATGAGGAGGTAAGGTATCAGATGAAGGGCTGAAGTAAATGATTGCTAAGCCCCATCCAAAATTCTAGGATTCTATAAAATATAGATTCAGGGAAAATGGCAGGAAGGATACATTTACTAGGTGGAAAGCCGGTGGACACGTCTGCATTGTTCTCAACGCACTGAGGCTGTGGGAGCTGCAGACCAGGCCCCCGTAGAAGCAGTGGTTTGTCAATATGAAAGGCATCGGCTTCACAGTTAGCAAAACCAGCATCCCCGTAAGATGGAGGCTTCGGAGAGTCGGCAAGATTTTCAGCGAGGAAGCCATTAGTATCATGGCCAGTTTTTCAGAAAGTACTTTGTCTTCTCTCTAACCATGATTTCTCAGAAATGCCTAGCTCCTCTGTTTTTAGATGAAATAATTTTTCTCATTTGTAACTGGAGCTGTGAAATTATATTAGTCTGCAAAGCTTCAGGAAGCAGCATTTCTAAATTGTTGCTTGATTGTCAAGCAAACACACACAAACGGTTTAAAAGATAAATACTGTGAACCCTAAATCAATCTTCATGGGCAGAGGCAACGAACACCAGGGGCCTGCACGCTCAAGCTGGGCTCCTGCCCCAGATACCTGACGTCTGGCAAAGGCTGTCACCAAAGACAAGTCCAAACCGTACTCTCTGCCACCAAGAGACAAGTCCAAACCGTACCTCGGGCCAGCCACAGCGGAATCTGCAGAGCTACCCAACTCTGTACTTTATTTTATTTTATTTATTTTTATTTCAGCATATTATTGGGGTACAAATATTACGATTACGTATATTGCCCATGCCCCCCTTCCCCCCTCGAGGCAGAGCTTCAAGCGTGTTTTCCTTTGTCCGAGAGACTGCAGAGTGGAAAATGTAGTGTTTCAGGTCTCTGGTCTCTCCCTTCCTCAGTAAACTTTTGTCCTGTGGCAGTCAGTGTTTCCCATCTGAATTCATACCTTGTTGGAGTGTGATGTGCTTTTGCAATGATGTTGTGACTCGGGGACTCTACAAACAGGAAGACCCTTTTCCTCGCCTGCTCCGCCCCTATATCAGCCCATGGAAGGAACTAAACATAAATTCTTTGCTCCCTTTGGAAAACCACCTTGAAGTGTATCTGTGACCACCGCCACAGTCCCAGCTCCTGAGGGAAACACTCCCAAGAACCATGTCTGAACTGACTATTGCCCCCGCAAGTCTGTTTCCTCTCCTCTGCTCTCTGAGTGCAGATACCCCTATCACGCAGTCAACCAGGCAAAGCTGGGTACCATCTTTTCCTCTCTACCCCCACATCCAGCCCATCATGAAGTTATATCCATCACATGCCCAAGCCAACTTCCTCCATGCTGTGTGCCAAGTCTCTCAACCGATCTCCCCACTCCATACATGGGAAGCCTCTGTGCTCAGTAAAGTCTCCAGTAACTTTTTATTGCCCTTGGGGTGTGTTTTATGAACTCTGTGGCATAGCAGAAGGCCCTCTGTGAGCAAGCCCTTCCTCATTCTCCATTCTCAGCACTTGCTACTCCTCCCCTCCCTCTCTGTGCTCCAGCCATGAGTGCTCCTTCTCTTGATTTTTTTCTGAATTTTTGCATATGTTATTTTCTTTGCCTGGAATGCTCTTGTCCTACCCATCTTCACCTAACTTTTTCTTGCCTTCTAGCTCTTAACTTAAATATCAAGTCGCCTAGGACGAAGTTCCTGACACCCCAACTCTGACTTGGCTGACTCTTCTGTGTCCCCGTAGTACCCAGAATATATTTCTATCGTACCATTTAACACACTAAGCAGTCACTGTTTATGCAACAGAACAACCAGTGAGAGTCTTGCTATCGTCCCAGAGATGAAACTGAGGCCCAAGGTGAGGACAAAAGGTGCTAATTACCCCACAATCAAAACTCAAATTGTCTCAGTACTTGGAGTACACAGTCATTCTTCCAGGTTTTTTGAGAGGTACCAGTTTAGTAGCACCCTACACCAACCTGCAGGCTTTCACCCCAGAACTGAGAGAGGGTCGTAAGAGGCCTTTGGATATAAGGCAATGTCCAAGAAGAGATGTCATTATCCCTCTCCTCCCCGAAACCCAGGTTGAGAGAGGGAGAACCAAAAGGATCACTCATAAACTACATGAAGATGAGACTGGCATCTATATCCCAGCAAGGGAAAGGTTTGCAAATCTAATATATGATCCCAAGTACATCCTGGTTCCATCATCAGAATGGAAAGATTTTAGAACATTCTGGAGCATGGTCCACTGTGCTTTTCTGCCCTTCTCTTACTGTTGGGGAAGAAGGTTAAACACAAGCAACGGATTTGTGTTGGGGCTCAGCCACACCCTCAGTGTGGGCACCTACATTTCAAAGCCTGACGGCGGCCACCTGCACGTGGAATTTCATTCCACTCACAGCCAGCCCCCGACTCTGTCTCCTGCACGGGTTAACCGACTCTCCAATTCTGTTCGATTTTTCACAGACTTTAGGAAATTCATTCGGCTTTGGCCACGTTCCTATTGACTAAAAGTCGAATTCATCTCAGCTCACCTCTCCTGGGGACAGGGAGCCTGAGGTTGTCACGGCTCACCCGGTCCTCCCCGCCAACTGAAACCCCAAACTCTCCCGGGCAAGGCTGAGCAGGGAGAGCCCACCGCTACCTGCTTTTCCTCTGTTCCGTGTGGGAGCATTTGCAAATGTCAGAGGCCACGTGGTGGGATCAGTGAGACACAAAGGAGGACGTCCACAGACACGGTTCCAGTCTGACAGCCAGCAATTTGTTCTCACGGCCTCCCTCCTCCAGCCAGCGTGTCATGAAGAAAACTAATCCTACCCACTGGGAAATCAATAACTACCCACCAACTTCATATTCCAGAGCAGCTTACAGGCCTTTTACAACTCTACTAGTATTTCTCCCAGCGCACTCCTCAGCAGCGACTCATGATTCACCTTCCTCACCTCCCTGAAAACGGGCCTAATTACAAGATCCGGAGTCATCGCTCATGCCCCCAGCCTGCCTCCACGATGCTCTAGAGGTCCACTTTATGAACCCTGGGGGCCGAAATATGTCTCCCCAGCTAAACAAACACAGCCGATTTAGAGATTTTAGAACTCAGCAACGGTTACAGCTCTCTTCAGGTATCTCAGAAGAGAGAAAATATAATTAGGCAGTAAATCTTTAAGAAAGAAAGTACTTTCAGAATTTTATACTAGATACTCATTTAAAGCCCAAACCAAGCTCTTGCTTTTACCATATATCCTTTATATTTAACATAAAATGTGATTTTGCACTAAACTTTTTTTTTTTTTCAAGACAGCATCTCACTCTGTTGCCCAGGCTAGAGCACAGTGGCATCATCATAGCTCACAGCAACCTGAACTCCTGGGCTCAAGCTATCTTCCTGCCTCAGCCCTCTCCCCGTCAGTAGCTGGGCCTATAGGTGCATGCCACAATGCCTGGCTAATTTTTCTAATTTTTGTAGAAACGGGGTCTCACTTTTGCTCAGGTTGGTCTCAAACTCCTGACCTCAAGTGATCCTCCCCCCTCGGCCTCCCAGAGTGCTAGAATTATAAGCGTGAGCCACTGTGTCTGGCCTGCACTAACTTATAAGCAAGTGTCCTATAATAAGTTGGCTTATGCCATTTGGAAGCACAGTGACAGCAGGAAGGATGGACTGATATATATATTTGCTAGACTTTTTTAAAGGATGTTTGTATCAAAAAAATCATACCGATTATAAATATAATTTGAAAGCTCTGATACTCTATATGCAATGTTTATATCCTTAAATATATATGTTTAAATATACATACACATACATAAATACATAAATAGTCAATGAATACTTACTGTGCCAAGCACTGTTCTCCTGATATTGTATTCTAGCAGGGTGTTATAAACAGTGAAATAAAGAAGATAATAGTTGTCTTAGGTTAGATTCCCTAAAAGCAAACTCTGAGATGAGGTTTGAGTGAAGGTGACTTATTGGGGTGTTCCAGAAAAAACAGAAGGGGAGTAGGGCAGTGGAGTCCTGAAGGGAAGGAGGCCAAGCAGGGTACAAAAATCAAGCAGGCCTCACAGAAGGCAGCTTTCGGGTTCAAGGCCACAGGGAGCTCTGGAGACAACGTAGACCCCACGGGTGAAGGACCTGGAGTATTCAGAGCCAGGGATGGACAGTCCCCGACACTCTGGGTGTTTCCAGGGCACAGGCAAAGTAGGATCCTATAGCCGGAGGGCGGCCCTGGGAGGCAGGTGCCAGCTGTTGGGAGGGAAAGTCCTCCCGGGCAGAGCCCTGAGAGCTGATACTGCACCAGGGGACACTGATAACTACCAACAAGACAATAAACCCGGTGACATGACAAAGAGAGTCTAGGACTAAGGAGGCCATTTCATATGGCAGTCAAGGAAGGCATCGCTGAGAGGGAGGCTCTGGAGCTGAGGCCTGAAGGAAGAGGAGGGAGCACTGTGCAAGGAGTTCAAGGAAGAGAATTCCAGGCAGGGGGGAGGGCATGTAAAGGCCCTGGGGTAGAAATCTGCTTAACCTGTTGGAGGAATTGTATAGAGACACAAGTGTGGGTTCAATTGCAGGAAATGCAGGGAGTGTGGTGTGGACAACAAACTTGGAGAGATGGGCTGGAGCCAGGTCTCATCAGCCTTGTGGCCATGGGAAGGAGTTTGATCACTGCATAGAGATCAACATTTTTGTTTTTGTGTTTTTAATAGAGGGTGGGCATGGGCCTAGAGAGGAAGGTGGGATAACACAAAGGAGGCTTTTTGTAGAGAGGAGGAAGGGGTCTAATATCTACTGAGCCCTCACTGTCAAGGTACATCATTACAGCCATTTTACAGATGGGGAGATGGAAGCTCAGAGATTCCTGGTAACTTGCCTACAACCACACAGTTAGTATGTGGCGGAGCTGACTTAAACCCAGGAAACGCGATTCCAGCATCTGTGTCCATACCTATAAACTATCCTGTCTCTTTATTGCCGTATTATAGGGAAGAGAAGATGAAAGCTTGGTCAGTTTGCAGCAGTAGAGACAGACAGAGTGGATGACCTTGGGTTATAGTTCGGAGGCAGAGTCCACAGGACTTGCTGATGGATTAGATGTGCTATATGTATGTGTATGCATATGCACTTGTGAGCATTTGAGAGAGCAATAGATTCATTTTAGGGTTTATCAAATTAGGATCTAATCATGGAGACCATTTCATTGCCTCAACTAGCAAGTAATGAAAGACTCCCATCAGCATTCCTCTGATGGTGTGAAGCGGCCATAGAGAGGGCCTATCATCACACCTCTGAAAGCTATTAGGACATAATCAATGCGTTTGAAAGGTACTTGCACCTTTAGTTACCCCATTGCACTTTTCTGCAACTGCTGACTGCCTCCTTACTGCCAGCTCGCTCATTAAAACCCAATCCAGCTCCGTAGGAAGAGCTTTTAGAAAAATAAAGATGCAGATACAGCCAACTGAGTTGGGACCCAAAGTTTGATTTGTTCCCTAATGCTCAGAATGCTTACATTTGCAATGCCACACCGGATGAGTGCAGCTCAACCTGATAGAGGACTGCGTCTCACCCTCTAGTCCCTTCACCCAGGCCCTGTCCCCTCTGGAGAATCACAGAATTCCTTGACTTCATGAATCCCAACCTCTACTTAACCAGAAACTCCTAGATCTTTAACTCTTTATGAACTGGTCTGTGGTCACATACTCAAACAGGGTTTTCTCAGCTGTCAGAGCCACTATGACGGATACATTTTAACAAGGGGCAGAAACTATTGGGAAGGAAAGGAAGTGAGAGAGCAGAATAATGACTGTGAGCAATATGTAATGTATGTTGAACTCCTGCTGGGTTCCAGGCGCTATACTGAGAAATTATTTAATCCTTACTGAAACCTATTCCATAGATTGCACAGTCCCATTTTACAGATGAGAAAATAGGAACTCCAAGCAGCTTGCCGAGGGTCACCTAGCGAGTGTGTCTGCAACAGAGGCAAGGTCCTGATGCAGACCTGTCTGGCTCCGACACCCACGCTATTCCAACTGCACTCATATCAGGCTCATGAGTGCAAGACAATTATTACCAGATCCTAGATTCTGCAAGCTTCAGGCAGCCACTCTTTAAATTTGTTAACTCCCTCAAACTGGCCTTAAAGAGAAGATCTAGATTCTGATTGGTTGGATTGGTTGGTGTTTGTTGTTTTATAAGGGTTATAGTCCAGGAGAGAAAAAAAATATCCCAGCCCTATAATCTTAGAATTAAAAAATCATGAGCATTAGTCAATCCAGTGATTTAGTCTTTAATCCAGTCACTCCTTTCATTTTTTTTATTCAACTACAGTTGTTCGAGCTTCCCCATCTGATTGCGGTTGGCTGGCAAACAGCAATCATGATCTTCACACCGTTCACCACCCTCTTCCTCAGTAGACAGTGGAAGCCTGGGGTGAGATGCCCAATCTCAATCAGGTCATATCTCCTACAGTTCCTAGTACAGCACCGGTCACACAGTAGAATCCTAGCAAGTGTTAGATGAATCAATGAGCATCTGCTGGTGTCAGAGAGGGGGCCTGTCTGCCCACACCTAGGGCACGCGCAGAATCAGAAGGATAGTGTCGGGTTATGTCAATATCAGTATTCCGTGTTTCCTGGAGGAAACCAGGTGGTGGTCCCGGGGGATGGGAGTGGGGGTGTTTAAGGAGGAGAACTCTCTGTGCGTTTCTTCACTTCCCCTGAAGGCCTCACAGCCCTTCTGGCAATACCTTCATTTTCAGCTTTACCTAGTCACAGAGGAAGGTATGGGGAGGTGGGCAGAGCTCTGGGTTAAAGGTTGGGAGATCTAGGTCTGAGTTCCAGCCTTACCACTGCCAAACTATTATTATGTAACCTCGGATAAGTCATTTCACTTATCTTCCGCCAAAAATGGGGATTAGAATGCCTCTTTCATACGAAGATCAAAATAAACATGACACAAATTCAATTGCAGTTGTTAAGTGTAGGGAGGCATCGGGATCTGATGCTATGCCTAAGAAGCTCTCGAGTCCAAAGCAGAGCGTGTTGAACCTTCAGTTTCCTTCAGCCAACTCACATACTTTCCAAACCCCTGGTCCAATCCCCTGGAATGAAATGGACTTGAAGCTATTATCTGCATCATTCAAATAAAGTACACTTTCGTCTGAATACCAAACTCAGAGAATTGAGTTCCCAGAGGTGGGTATAAATTGAAATAATTGGATATATGCCTCAGCTTTTCATTTTCCCTTTTGTATGTGGATAGACTAAAAGAGGGCTCAAGCACACTTTCTCTGAACGTCCTTTTACATTTCTGTTTGCATCTTAGAATAATAATGCCGCTTACTGGCAATCCTCAAACCACACATGAACAATCCCATATCGCCATCATGAAACTTACAAATACCAAAAAGAACAAAAGCCAACGGCGATGTTTTGGATCAATATGAGCAGCTAGCATTCCATTTCTGGGAAAAGCGTGCATTAAAATCTTCTTGTTTACATTTTCAGGGTAACAGAGGGGCCCTTCATTTCAGAGAATTAAATGCGAAAATTCTCCTGGATTCAAGCATTAGCAAAATGGAATGGTTGCGTAATCGTTTCCAATCATCATCTGATTCTCTCCTCCCTTAACCTTCCCCACATCAGCTCCAAAGGAGAGGAGACTGGGGCCCCTCTCATTTATAGCTCACACCTAAAACCTAGTGTTTATTACAAAAGGAAAACCAAGAAGCATAATATATTTCAAACAAGCTGAAGGACTGGAAGCAAACTTCAAAGATGAAGGGAAAGAAGAAAAAAAAAAACAAAACACTGCCATTTTCCTGCCTGCAAATAAAAATGGAAATGGGGAAAATTTATCCTCTGGCCTGGTTTTTTTTTCTAAGAGCACTCAGCTCTGAAGGTGGCGAGCAGACACAGCCTTGAGAGGCAGGGGCTCTTACGTGCTTTACTTCTCCATTTGTGCAGAAGAGCCAGTGGGAGCCCTCCCTGGAAGGCCCAAAGCAAAGAGTAATTTAAGAAATGAATCACACTCTTAGGCCCAATGTTTAAATAGGAGGATCAAAGAGATTTTGTTTGAATTCTGCAGCAATAGAAGAGAAACTAGGGAAAGTATGAGAAAAGAAGGAAGTAAAGAGAATAAGTATCAGTCAGAGACATGTAATGAGCTCTCTGTACAAAGGGAGGACAACATATGGTCCTTGTCCTTGGAAAGGTCCAAGTGTACTAGAAAGAACCAGTTGATTGATGGGAATAGTATAAAAAATACATACAATGAAATACACTGTGTTTCCAATTATGTTCAATCCCTGCCAATGAATCTCAGATTGGACTCCTATGAAATTGACATTAATATTTTATTTTGGGCATTACTTATTCATATATTTATTATTAGTTATATGTATTTCTTTATATACTACCTTAGTCCAAAAAGGATGAAAAAAGAAAGAAGATGACAAGTCAACATAAAAGATAACGTAAGAGCTCCATCTGTCCTTATTTGGGGCAGTGAGGGAAATCCTCCAAGTTCTAGAGTTTGCTGAAGGGAGAAAGGACCAATACCTTGCAGCAACCACAGCTTTTTCTGGCACTAAATTCCTAAGGAAATTTTTCATATTGAGCTTTAATGTTAATGTTCCACATTAAGATTAATAGTAATTAGCTGCTTTTGACATCAAATTGTGAAATTTTAGCTCTGAAAAGAACTAGAGAAAAGCTAATGGTTTCAACTCATTTGACAGTGTTACAAGCACATGTGAAACACAAAAAAAATAATAAAAGGAGGAGGTTTCATGACTGTGTGTTTGTCCCTACATGGCACTTCCATGTATCTATTCACATGAACAAACATGTATCATATGTCTGTCAAATGTCAACCATCATACATGGCACAGGGGTGCACAGGACCAGACTGCATGTGATAGAGAGAGAAATGACAAGATTCAAGGCATATATGAAAAAGATTCAAAGCCCTTCGTGATTGATTGAAAGTGGAAAATGAGGCACAAGAAGATGTGAGAGCTAGCTCTGTCTTTCTGGCAGAAAAATCACAGAAGAAATGAAGGTTGTCATGAATCGAATGAATACAGTTTTGGAAATGCTGAGTTTGAGTACCTGTAAGACATCCAAATGGAAATGTCAAAGGAATAGTTGGCTAAATGTGTCTGAACATGATCTAGTACAAACGGGTAAGCATTAATTTAACATAAGAGAGATACATCGAACATGGCTGCCTCCTACAAAAAAGAATTCACAGTGGGCAGTTACGATGCATTTAGCAGACAGTGGCTTCTTAATTTTATTTGGTGGTGATCATGAAGATCATGATGAAATAAAGAGAATGAAAGAGGAAAAAGAGGAGGAGAAAAAGGAAGAAGAGGAAGAGGAAGAAAATAAAGAGGAGGAGGAGAGAGAGGAGGAGGTGGAGGGAGACAAGGAGGAAGAAAGAGGAAGAGAAAGCAAAGGTAGGGAAGGAAAAGCAGCAACTGGGGCGTGCATGGGATCTGGGGGGACAGATGCACATGGGAAGTCGGAACAAAGGAGCTAAAAGAGGCTCGGAACCAGGAGAGATTTCCACTTCAAATTCCTAGACTATCATGGGATGGAAGAGGAGGCTTAGATAGAGCCCAAAGGTTGTTAAAACAGCCCAATCAGGCACCCACCCAGGTGATCCGACCAGTAAGTTTGTCCACTGTCACTTCACCAAGTAGCGCCCGTTGGGTGGGAGGCTGGGGACTGGATTCTCCAAGAGCAACAGTCGGTGGCTATTTCTAGAGCAACCCACGACGATGCGCCTGACTGTTGAGGTGGGGACGGAGCTGCCCTTCCTCCCCAGGACTGCCTGCCGGATGGCCATGCGCAGCCCGCTAGCCCAGCAAGACGGAATGAGAGACCAGACTGCACCGGGGAGGAACGTGAAGAAATGTCCTCCGCGGAGGAGGCTGCACTCCCGTTCCTCTGTAGCACATGAGGAGTAACCGGTCACATAACGAGTGCCATAGAGTGGAGAAGTCAGGAGTGCAGAATCTCAGCCACTATCTGTGGGATCTTGCACCCATCATGAACCTCTCTGTGTCTTTACGGGTAAAGTGGAGAGAATAACAGCTCCTCCCCATGTGAGAAGAAATAAGATAATACACACCTGGCCCATGGTAAACACTAGAAAAGCATAAGCTAGTAATATTTAATTTTTAAAATATTTATATGTAACTTTCTGGGTAATGGAAATATGTTATATCTTGATATGGGTGGTAGTTACATGGACGTACCTATGTAAAAAATTCACAAACTGTATACTTATGATTTTTGCATTTTGCTATATGAAATTACACTAAAATTAAATATACATAGATTTAATTTTATACAAAATATAAATATATGTATATGAAACTATGAGGTATGTGTTATTATTAATATTTTCTCTATTTAACAGGTATACACAGTGAAGCTTGAGGAAGTCAAATAAATTGCTCAAGGTATTATATCAGGACTTATACTCAAGCGTTTGGACCCCAGAGCCTGTGCTCTTAAAGGCTGGGCTGGGTAGGTTCCTATGCCAGCTGGGCCTTGCTCCTCAACAGAGAGTAAGACAGCAAACAGCTGCCCAAAGATGCTGTTCCATACTCTTCTTGGAGAACCTCTTGCCATCTAAGGAGAGCAGTTCTTCCCTCCTCTTTCCCACTCCTTCTCCCACCTTCTCCAACCCCTTCTCATTCCAGCCCAGTTCCACTGTCTCATTAACTATTAAAACCAAGATCCCCGCCCAGCAGCAACCTGGCTTGTGATGAAGTAGACACATCCTTGCAGGGAGACACCTGGCAGAGGACTGACATTGATTAAGGACTGGAGGGACGCACCCCAAGCACCCCAAATTCCTCAGGGGCCAAAGATGCCCTGCCACTAGCTGAAGTGTGCCCACTCTAAGTGAGCATGCAGCTCTTGCCAAGACAAAGAACATCAGCCAAAGAGGAGTGAGTGATCGTAATTTATGAGGTGCTGTAGGAATTAATTTTGTATGCCTCCTCCATTAGCAGTGTGTCTGAATTAACTTTAATATGCAAGTTATCATGTTAATCTTTGATACTAAAAAGGAATGTATCATCATTAACCTTTCTAGCCCTGAATTTAGCAATGCAGTCTTTTTATTAGTGCTGATAGAAGCAGCATTATTTCCTGGCATCCCGGTGCTGCACCTATCTGTATGCAGGCCTACCAGTCACTTCGCAAAGTCTCTGCTGATTCAGAGGCCCATTTTTCAAACATCTGACTCTAACTGCCCATAAGTCACCAGAAGTTGATTACACCTTCCCTTTTTTTTCAGTTTCCTCTAAATGAGAATAAATTTTCCACTGAAGGAGCATTTCACAAAAAAATATATAATGGCCAGTCCAAGAAGACTCACAGGAAACGGGGGCAGGACTGAGCTCTGTGTGGAGTTTGTTGGAAGCAGGCTCATCCCAGACGAGCAGTAACTGGTTTTCAGAGCTCCAGGACCCCTGAATAACTAAGTCAGAGCTGAGAAGGAACTTCTGCTTCAGGGAGCAGGAAAACAAATTAAGCAATATTAGAAGATTTGCTGTTAAAGATAATGAGAAAATCACCCAGATAGTGCAAGCTAATACATCTCTCTTTCCAAGTATTCACTTGATATAGGTAAATCGTAGATAAAAGAAACATGTGGAAATTTCTATACCCCATTTTGATGAATAACTTTAATATTCCTATTCCATACATGCTAATTTTTAAAACGTGATAATAGTGGGACAATGTTTGATAAATTGCATTTTGCCATCTTTGTCTTCCATTCACACCCTCTAATTGAATAGCAAGATAATCAGAAGTTACAGAATTTCTTATAAAGGGGAAAAAAGGCAAGAATAAGGCATAAAATGTCTTAAAATAGAGTCCCTGAAAAAAAACTAGTTTCTGTTTTCAATAAATGCAACAGTATACAGTTTATAATTTAAAATATAAACAAAAATACCTACACATTGAAACTAAATTGGCTGCCAATCCAACTTTTTGGCTTGTGGGAAAGATACCAATAACGAAATTGATGACATATGAGTTCATCTCTGGTATATGGGTAGTTTTTATGTTCTCCTTTTAGATCTAAAAATTGTTTTTCTGGCTGTTACTTTAAAAAGACATGATATGAATAAGAAGGAAACTGGGATTTAGCCATGTCTATCTTCAAAGAGCTTAGAACATTCTAAAGGGTAGATTCAAATAAAGTATTTTCTAAGCTTTAGTTAATCATTTTGTCCAATGGGAGATCCACCATGTACTCTTCATAACTCACAAGTTGCACTATTGTTTACTTAATATTTTTATAAAGGAGATTCATGTTCATCTGCTTACATTTATTTTAAAAGAAAACTTTGCTACCTCAAATGGAAAATCAGTATCATTGGCCATAGATGGAAAGTAACAACAGCAATGAGTACAATGAAAACAAAACACGTTTATTAAATTCTAAGCCTGAGGTCTGCTCCTGCTTTGTTATCAAAGGAGATTAGTAGAGAAAAATCAAAGACAAAACAGCAAAAGTATACAATCCTTGATATAATCAGAGAGGTTGAATGGGAATTGAAAACAAAGGAATGATCTTCACTTCTGTGATACGGTACTCCTTCTGTGTACACCTGAAATTATCCCTCGTGCCAAGGAAAATCATTTTGCATACTGTAGTACAGGTTCACATTTTGAGAAATACAGTAAAAGGAAAGAAATTAAAATCAAGATTCCAGGCTTCTAATCCCAAACCAGCCACTAACTTGTGGTGTGACTTTGGGCAGGTCCTGTCCCTTCTTTGGACCACAGTTTCCTTAGTTGTAAAATGAAGAGGTTGGATTAGGCAGTTTCTTCAAGGAGACATTCAACTTTATCTGTCTGTTGTGAAACCTTTACACATGTTCAAAAATACTCACTCACGATGTAAAGTATGTGGTTATTAATTGCATTTACACTATTACCTGAAAGTCTTACCAGCAAGAAAGAGTAAAGGTTTGAAAAGATCAGCTATTTTGGGGCCAAAGAGCCTTTTGAAGCTATTATGTTGACAAAAATCAATGAAACTGACTGCAATCCATGCACAACAGAAGCTGACTGCCCAAAATATATTCCTGTGTATCCCTGGGCTTTGGAAACCAATGGGCAAGTCACTGCTTTAAATGGGTTTTACAAACCGTCATCTCCTCACTTGCCTGGATCAAATAGTCATTTATGCCAGTTAAGTAAAAAAGGGTGCTGATTGCCAACTATTAGGTTTATTCCCCCCTTCCTAGGAGAGATGTAGATTGCGATGGGGGAAAAAAAAACCCAAACACATCAGTAGTTAAAAATTAGCTAAGTATCTGCAAGCTCACTTACTTGCAAGATCTGGCACAGTTAAGCAAGTTTCTCCATTTATAAAATAATGGCAACAACCTACTTTATAAGGTTTCTATAAGAAATTATAAAAAGTAACTATTATCATAATTATTGTAGTATACATGTATAGCCTCTTTCTCACACAATCTTTTTCCTATCTTGATATTCGAAAAAGTCAATTTAAGCAACATTTTAATGTTCTAGATTGGCTCCAAGTTCAAACTGATAAGCATAAAAATGGGCATAATAATTATAAATGAATAATTAAAATGGAAATAATAATCCTACTAATTTTAAGCTATCGTCTATGGGGCGTTTATTACCACCCAGAGACTATTCTGAGCATTATTTCACTTAATATTCACATTTAACCACATCATTATCCACATTTTACAGATAAAGAAACCAAGAACCAAAGAAGTGACATGACTTTTCCAACATCACTGATGGATACAACTCAGAGATTATGAAACAAAATGAAAAGCCTCTCAACGCCTCTCAGAACTCAAGCCTTTCGTAAGCAGATCATCCACGAAACCCTCTATATACATCTGGGGCCAAAGTCAGGGTCATGAAAAAATTCAGAGGTTACCAAATATAACTCAATAAAGGCTGAGTATTGCCAACTTCTAAAGCGCTTTGGTGTTTCTTGTATGTTTGTTTACAAATAATATTTTGGAGGTTTTAAACAACAAGAAAGACTTTAACATCATCTAGCTCTGTCCTCTGGAGTCTCACAGCACTTTGCTTATATTTCTACTAAGAAATACTCATTCTGCATTATAATGAAGAGTGCCTCGTTTTGCAAATAAAGGCAAGCTCCTTGAGGACATCACTATATTCTTGTCATCTTTGTATCTTCTAAATGGCCACAAAATGTTTTGTTTATACCAGGGAATCGATAAACATTTATCGAATTGGAAAACCTGTGGTAAATGATGCCTTGCCAGAGAGGCAGTTAGAGATGCAGGTCTTGAGGTGGAAGCAAAGAAACCAAAGATGAAGTTTAGGAGTTATGAGTGTCTAGATGGCACTGAGCCACCAGAGTGGACGAAATCTCCTAGGCAAGAACGGGGAGAGCAAAACTGGAACCCAGTTGAGAACCGAAGCCCTGTGCACTTGTTGAATGACCTGAATTTCTCCAAGGCAGTTCAGCAGTCCTCCTCCCTGCACCCCTCATTTCTGACCCTCAGGCAGAGAATAAGGACCCACAGATTTGCAGTCACACAGTAGTGCATTCTGAGGATGTCCCCATTTCCCAGGATCCATCACGAGGAGAGAAAAAAAAACCTACGGAGGGCTGCCCAGTGTTCTCCCCTAGGTTGGCAAGAGAGGAAGAAGGAGTAACTGCTTAGCATCAGGCCTGGGGAGCAAAGAGCTTCCAGGGTCTGGTCATGAGAAAGGAGTCTGGACTCCACAGTTGCTCCCTCTCCATGGATGGAGAACAAGAAATAGCCACGTCTCCTGCTTGTCCCCCAAGCTGGGGATCTCTTGATGCATGCGGCCGAGATCTCCGGATAAACCAAAAGGGGCAACAACACATCTTACGCTTAGGAAATTATTTTCTGCTCCTTTCCCTGCTGAACTGCAGTACAAGCCATTCTGCCGTTTGCAGACAGGCCCCACCACCTGCCAAGATTTGCGACTCTCTGTAGCCCCTGAACTACCGCAAATTTTCCTGAGCGGTAACCGGGACCTGCTTGATTTCTCCGCACAGGTTTTGAGCAGACAGCAGAATGCTGTGGCGAGCCTCCTGTTACCTGGACTGTAATTGATTTTAAAATCTGCCACTGCAACCGGAGACGGAGCCCAGAATCCCCATAAACCAACAAACAAAACAAAGCTTCCTGCTGCGGATGTAGGTCCTGGCAAACCCGGGACAGTGGCGGGGGCAAGGCTGATGGAAAGTCATTTTTGAGACCTGCACAGACATTTACATGGAGAGAAATGGCCACCTGCAGGTGGGGCAGTATTGTCCTGAGTGCTGGTCCTTTCAACGGGGGACAAAAGACTGGAGCAGTCCCAGGTCCCATGCCAGGAAACAGAGACCTGGCCCTGACAAACCTCCGCACGGCACACTGTGGATCCACACACCATGGCCTGTGTGGACAATACGCTGCGCTGGGCACAACTAACACAGTGAGTCCCGCAGCGTCTTTCATGCCAGGCTGGCACCAGTGTCCTCAAAACCCCAGGAAAACAAAACGCTTTTCAAGCAGTTTGAATAATACTTGAAGTCGCTGCCTCTTTTTCTATGCTGTCCTGGCAACACGGGCGTGCTCACTGTCAGAGATGGACAGGATCTGAGAGCTCTAACTCTTTGATCATACAAATGAGGCACGGAGCCCAGAGAGGTTAAGTGGTTTGTCCAAGGTCACACAGCTTGTTAGTAGCTTTCCCAGACTAGAGTTTAAATCTTCCAGCTTTTAGTACAGCAGGTCCTTGGATAACGCCATTTTCTTCAACATTATTTTGCTATCTTGTTGATGAGAAAAAACATCCTTCCCCACAAGGGCCACCGTCTGTGTGGAGTGTGCATGTTCTCCGCACGTCTGCGTGGGTTTTCTCCAATACACCAGTTTCCTCCTACATGCCAAAGCTGTGTGCATCAGCTTCACTGGCATGTCTACACGGTCCCAGTATGAGTGAGTGTGTGTGTGTGTGTGTGTGTACGTGAGCGCGCCCTGCGATACAATGGCGTCCTGTCCAGCGCTGGTTCCCGCCTGGGGCCCTCAGCTGCCAGGATGGGTTCTGGCCACCTGCAACCCTGAACTGGAATAAGTGGGAAAACAATTGTCTTACTTGTTTTTATTAATCTTTCTTAAATGTGTGTATAGCTCACATTTATTTCAATGTTTAATGTTACAAGTGTTTTGGGTCTTTATTTAGAAGCCTGGTAGTGTTTTGTGACCAGAAATATGTTGTAGGAACTTAACTCTTATCTTTACCAATTAGCCATGGTAGAACTGATTTCGTTACACATGGCTTCACTGAAAGTCACAGTGTCTAAGAACCTACTGACAACGTTAAGTGAGGACTTACTATACAGTGTGTTCTCCAACAGATGATGTCACCTTCCTTCAAGGAAGGCAATGGTTCCTTTGTCCTTGGATTTCTTACTTAGCACCTACTCAGCGCCAGTCACTGGGAAGACGAGGAAAACACACACTCTCTGCCAGAAGTCAGGAAGCCGGTGTTAGGCAAGGGAAACACAAGGGAGAGCTCAGAAAAGCATGAGGAGGGGAAAGCCGCTCACATCCAGAGTGTGTGGGTTCCCACTGTGCTTATTTGGCTCATGATGGACCAGAGATGAACAGGGAGGAGCTGCCGACCCACTTGGGAGCCGCCAGCATGCCAGGCCCAGAGGAACTTCATTGAGTGCCAAACTCTCTCCACACGGGAAGAGAAGTTGACAACTTTCCCATCCATTTTGCGGAGCCCACGAAGATTTCACTAGGGGAAGGTGTGTTAAAATGACCCCTCCTCCCCCAAACACATGTGCACACACTTTGATGGACGGGGTGGGCCTAAAATCTAAAACTCTAGTCAGAGCTGACTCTGTCACTCCCGGGTGACAGTCAAGTTCACAGCCAGACCAGAGTGGCAAACCCAGGGCAACCTGGGCTCATGCCGGGTGGGAGACGGCCAGGTCCTTCTTAGCACAATAACGGCAGGGTCGGCGGATCCAACAGGACCAAGGCCAAAGCCACGTTAGCAGGGGAAACATGCTGCCCTCCAATGCGATTACCTGTGCCGTGTCTGAGAGAAAATAGCGCTCACCTGGAAAAGGTGTGCTTTACTTCTTAGATGGCCCAGAAAGAAGATGGGTTGGAGCTCTCTCTGGGCGGGAAAATGAAACTCGATGGGTTCCTACAGCCATACTCTCTCCGTGGGGCCTGCAGTCAGTCACCCCCCCTCCCCCCACCTCCTGACCCCCAGGGACGTGGGCAGAGGACAGCCTCCCGAGAGCTGGCTGATGTCTGCAGCAGATGCAGGTAGCTCAGGCTTCAGCAGGGGACAAGGGGCAAGGAGAGTTCCTCGAGGGACGGGTGAGGGCAGCAGGTTTGAAGAAGGGGCTGCATGGAATGATGTGGGCAGGTGGGAGTGGGGAGACGGAACAAATGAGAGACAGACAGACAGACAAGGACAGACAGGTAGACCTTCACAGCTGACAGCTGGGATGCAGTGAGCCCGAACCACCTAACCGGAACCGGCACCCAATCATGTCATGAGTTCCTCCAGAGGCAGCCCTGGGAAATCATCCCACTCTGCCACCGCCACCACCAACTCACATGGTTCACTGCAGGGACAGTGATGCCCGAGAGCCAGCAATGCCAACCACTGGCACCGCCATGGCACAGACAGTAAGAATGAAGTCCACGCCACCTCCCCAAGGCACCGAAGTATACCCTTTGAGCCAGGAAGGGAGAGGGCCACACCTCCAGTGATAACAACTGGTGTGTGGGCAAAATATTGGGCCAGGGGCTCTAGTCCTAACTCTCCTACCAACCAGCCTTGGAGGAGCCAGGTAGCCTTCAGGGCCTTGTTTGCCTCCTCTGTAAAATGGGCTGGGGAGGGGGTGAACCAGATCAATGTGGAGGGGAGGAGTTCACTGCATTTGTTTTTAATTCTTTTAATAAGACATTTTTAGAGCAGTTTTAGGTTCATAGAAAAATTGACTAGAAAGTGCCCCGTTCCCCCATTCCCCCTCCCTGTCCCACCTACACACAGCCCAGCCCACTATCAACATCCCCCCGCAGAGCCAGGTCAATTTTGCACAGTACGCCAAGTGAAAAAAGCCAGCCACAGAAAGACAAATAGCACATATTTCTTTAGACTTAGAATTTTTTGCTTCAAACTGTCCTGGATGTACAGTTAGCTAGCTAGATAGAGCTACTCTGGCAGAAGCAGGAGGGACGGGCCTGCTTGTCATGCATGCAAGGGTGAAGCCTCTTCTGGGTTTCCCTGAATTGCTGCATTTGACTAACTCTGGGCAGCTGGTTGCTAACGTTTCTTCTAACCCAGACACTGGATGTGCCCGGTATGTTAAATTCCTCAGTGCACACACGCTCATACATCCTCCATGTGACTCAAGACAACTCCTCCAGGTCCCATTTTACAGAGAGGGGAAGTTAAACAGAGCTGAGGTATCAGGAGCTGTCCCCAAAGTCTGACAGGCGTCTCCTTCTTGACTTTTGTGCCACAATTTTGGGAGGATTGAGTGAAAGAAAGAAGAGTGCCACATGTTCACACTGCTGAGCATCCTCCCCATCTCAGTCCTTCATTGGCCTTGAGTGTGGCCCAACAAACGAGCACAGATACATTACTAGTCACTACACTGAATGCTGGGGACACAGAGACAATCTGGTTTGGATGTTAGGAGCCTGCAGCCAAATCCCAGCTTCCCATCTCAACTTCCGGTCTCCCAGCTTCTGGTCTCAACTTCGGCAGATGCACAAAGGAGAGGAACAGCCCCTGTGAGATAGGGCTGGCGTGAAGACGGTGCCCGTGGCTCTCCGCACAGAGCACCCCCAGCAAGTCCCCAAGCACTCACACGCGTTGGTGGAGAGGTCGGCTTTCCACCAGCAAGGAGGACCTGTTGCAGGGGAAGCGCTGAGTGTTGCCCCACAGGGCACTCGAACCCGGAACCCTCTGGTCACAGTTAGCTCAGGTCCACAAACCTCCGGGTGAAAGGTGCCTGACTTATCCCCTAATTCGAGCTTTCTTGAGAGATGATGAAAATTAGACTGAGGGAGGAATTCACTCTCTACGTGGGAATATATAGGAAACCGCAGAGCTGGGAATCCAGGTCTCCTGACTTCCAGTTGCTCACTCTGTTACTCTATTATGCTATCAGATGACTACAAGTAATAGTGATACTAGTAATAGTTATTGATGATGATGATGATGATGATGATGCCACTCTGTTCATGAGCCCTTGCTAAGTACCAGACTTCTCCATGCCACTCACAGGCATTATACCATTTAATGTTCGTGATAAACCAATGAGGTTATTAGCATTCTATATTGTTTCCATTTCACAGATGAAGAATTGGATGCTTCTAGAGGTGAAGTGTCCTGGTTAAGGTAGCAAAATCAGGATTTGATCCAGGCTCTTGTTCTGAACAACTGCCCCGTGTTGTGCCTCCACCAGAAATGGGAAGTCTCTCCTCAAATAATTTTACCCTCTTTAGCTAAAGCCATAATTAGAGTCTCATTTGCCTTTGGATAATTGGCTTCCCTCTTTGCTCTGGTGTCTGGTTCCACTTGGGCAGTCTCTGCAGCCTGGATGGTGTCATACTCGGCAAATCTGCGTTGGCTGCCTGGGCCTAATGAGGGCTCTCAGTGTGGTTGCTCTAAGTGCCTGGGATTGCAGGGAATGTCCACACACAGACACACCCCCTGCCATCAAGGATGACAGTGCAGTTATGAAAACATGTCCCTCCCGAATTGGATCAAGTCACTCCAACTCCTTACTCAAGGACAACGCCATCTGCTTTATGCTGAGTCTACCACATAAGGAGGGAGCAAAATCCTGTGTGTGTGTTCATGTGAAGAGGAAGGAGAAAGGAGAGTCAAAACCCTGGACAAGCACTGGGAAAGCTGGGTGAGGTTCATGTCCAAAGGTAAAGAAATAGTGAGCAAACAGGACCATGAATTGTCTATTAATGCCATAAATTTCAGGAAGTTTTCGAGCATACAATGAAATGAACATAAATGTCCATAAATAAGAAAACATGGAAATCAGTTATGGCCCATCTATACAACAGAGTCCTATGAAGTCCTTAAAAATAGAATTGGAAAGTGTGCCCAATCATTCTCAGCAAAGAAAGCAGATCACAAACCTGGTAAAACAGTATCCCAATTATATAAAATATATGATACAAAAGAGAGGAAGAATAAACAACGGTTACTTTTAAATCATGAGATCATAGGTAAGCATTTTATATATGTCCAAATGTCCCATAATAAACTCACAGTATTTTGCTAATGCTAACTTTTACAAAAATAAATGTCATTTTTCCCAATTCTGGGCCAACATCTCCAGAAGCAAGCCTGGTGGAGTTCACGGTGTGGTCTGAGACACCCTTCCCCATTAGCACGGGAGTGTGGCAGGCAAGAAGAATCGAGTTCTGTTGAGCTGAGAGGCGGGGTCTGCAGCTCTGACACGCTAAGGTCAGACTGCTGTCCAGAGAGGGCCCGTGTCACGCTCACCGGCTTTGATGTGCAGCTGACAACCTTTCCTCCTCCGTAAACCTGTCTCTAACATTCCAAGAGCACTGTTCTCACTGAATTCTGGTAATAATCACTTTATAAGGTTATTTATAAACCTAGTAATTTATAAATTATTATATTTATAAATTTATAAAATGTTATTATAAAACAAATATATTAAAACCCTATAAACTCTGTAAGTTACAAATTTATAGCAGAGGCTGCTGTCCTGGGTCCATATCTAGGTTTTGTTCAGCCTGTGTATCATTGAAAAATAAATCAGCAGGTTTCACAAAAAAACCCACTGTGGACTTCTCCCAAAAAATAAAGAGAGAGAGAGATAGAGAGAGAGAGAGAACATGAGGCAGTACTGTGTCCACATGTCCACATGGCACTAACTCGCTGCCAGCCTCTGTCCCCACGGTACACATTTCTCTGTGGTCCTCACCAGACCCTGTCCTGTCTCCTCCCTGAGCTGAGTGGCCTTGATCACAGCCAATCTTGTGCCTTTAGTCACAGAGAAAGATTCTCTGTCTGCTTGTTTCTGTTGAAGGTGGGGAAATGGATGCCTGACCAAATAGCACTGTGTTTTAGGGAAAAAAATGAAAGAAATCAGATTTCTTTGTGCAGTGAAGAAAGTTCCCACCTGTTTAATAGACAAGTAGAAAATCTGTGTTGTAAAAATGCAACTGAAGATGACATTAGGAATATCTATTTGAAAAGATAAGGGCATCTTACCAGTCTCATAATAACTATGACCTCATCCCTTAACTCATTTAAATTGCCTGCCTGGCCCCGTATGGGCTCAAGTTCGAAGGGATCTTGGGGTAAATCTTTTCTCCCCCAGCTGTAAGCTTCCTGAGGGCAGAAACCTTTCCATTCCAGATGTCGTAGAGCATAGCAGTTCAGACAGTGCGCTGGGGAATCAGACCCTAAGTGCAGGCTGGCTCTGCCGTGTTACTTGGTACGGACTCGCTGGCAACTTTCTGGACCTCTCCAACCTTCAGCTTCCTCACCGATAAAATGCCTAGTGATAACAATATCTACACTTTACAGGGATGCCACGGTAATTAAAATGATTTAATGTGTGAGAAGCTTAACACAGGACCTGGCACAAAATGATGGTTAAATAAATGGTGGCCAGAAAATTACTTATTACTGTATTTCTTTCATATTCCCCACAGCACAGTAGGGAATTTCGATAAATATTTCGATAAATATTACTTGAACTGAAATGAATACAAAGCTGATTTTCAGTTTAACTGTATCGTGGTCTTAAGAAAACTTTCTTCTATCCTAGGAAGATGTTGGGGGAAAAAAGAAAACAGCAAAATCAAACTTAAACAGATCAACACAAAAGTCTCAGGACATTCTAAATCCTGCCTCACTATAATCCAAACCATCCATCATTGTAATTTCACAATGAAAACAAAAAAATTTTGGATTAAACATATAAATGTATAAAAATGTATATAAACTTTCTCATTATGTTTGTTTCCACTAATATAAAGAATCCTTCCAAAATGGGAAAGGAATCACATAGAATGTGGATTGAAATGTATGGGAACAGCTTGATTTTGTTGTTCTCTATTTTAATGAGGTAAATTATTTTTTAAAAACTATATATATATATAAATATTTGCAGAAAAGTTGGTTTAGATTGCCTTTAAAGAAATTATCTGAGATTTTTTTTTCTCCTCCAATCAAATTGTACTTCATAATGCCATTAAAAGTTGCTATTCTAAGTATTTTTGGAAGTTCAAGAGGGAATTTCTGTTTGATTGTAAGCCAATTTTTTTTAGCTTCAGCCAAAAACAACAACAACAAAAAGACACTTTAATAAATCTCTCTTGGATTTGTCCTGCAGTGTATTAAATCACTGTCTTCTCTGATTGTGGATCTGAAGGTCTCTTTCTGAGAATGAAGTCTGCGATCGGTCACATCGAATAGGGAAGAGAAGATGTAAGGCTGAGCCCTTCTCAGAGCCCCAGAGGGGAAGGGACAATTTGGAGCTGGATGTGGCTTTGTAACCCTGTGGTCGAGAAGGGCCTCCCTATTTGGAGATCTTCGATGCCTCTAAATGCTCTGATGAGACAAAAAAAGGTAAGTCCTCAAAATTCACTGGTTCTTTCCTGAAGAAATAGCATTGGCTCTAGCATGTAAGTCCATTCAGCTCTTCCAGGATTCTGAGCCTGACATTGCTAATGACTGGCTGTGTAACCTTGAGGGTGTCATGCAATTTCCTTTCATTCATTTAATCTTCCACGAAATGGCCTCCCCAGCTCAGGCAGGACATACAGAAATGTTGAGGGCAACATATGGGAAGAGGAGTGGTTCTTAGGCACCGAATGGTGTTACATGAAAAAGACACAGAAATACTATCATTATGAATCAAAGGATGTTTTTTTAAATCATAGGTTTTCATTGTTGGTGGAGTTCTGGAGACTCTTGTGCAATTTCATCATTTATAGTTGTTCTGTAGAAGTCAAGGGACTTGTCCAAGATCACACAACTGTGCACCAAGTGAGATAAAGCTCCTAAGTGCTTAGCTGAGAGCATAATAAGCACTCAGTAAACATCAGCTGCTGTTGCTATGTTGTTGTTATTGTTGTTACTATGATTCGGGTCTACTTACTCGCAGGTCAGTATAATACATAAAGACACGACAAGAAAGTTGCCCTACAAGCCCAAGCAATTTCTTGACATAATAAAAATTATTTCTTTCAAAATTGAAAAGGAACAAGCCTAGAGAAGCAAGTGCTGTGTCCTGGCACATAATTCCCAGGATGCGAGCACCACACTAGAGCCTGATTTGGGACTTGACTTGGAGAGGAGACCCTTCTGACCACCCAGCCTTCAATGAGCAATAGCACAGGGGACCCGCACACTGCAGGCCAGGGACTGAATCCAGGCTACAGCAACCCTGCCCTAGCACCAGGGAAGAGCAATGTCCTAGAAATGCAAAATGACACCGGCATGACAAAATCAGATTCCTACCTCACACCATGTATAAAACATAAACTCTGCAGATGGATTAAGAACTCACATATCAAAAATAAAATTATAAAACTCTTAGTAAAAACAGTGAAAATCCTTTAGACTCTGGGATTGAGAAAGACTCCTTAAACAAGACAAAAAAAGATTTGACTATTAAAATGATCAATAAATTTGATTGTATTAAAATTAAGAGCTTCTGTTCACAAAAACACAAATAAAATGAAAAGACAAGTTATGAACTGGGAGAAGATATTCATAATACATAAAACCAGCAAAAGATAAATAGGAAGAATATATCAAATATCCTAGAAATCAATAAGAGAAATACAACCAACCCAATAGAAAACAGGCAAAAGACATGAACAGACATACCACAGAAGCAAAACACAAGCAGCAAAGAAACAGAAGGAAAGAGTTTCAGCATCACCGGTGATCAAGCAAATGAAAATCAAGACAGCGATGACGTATTCTAAGCCTGTGTTATTGGCAAAGATTAAGAAGTGGGACAATATCCAGTGTCGAAGAGAGTGTGGTTCCACAGGATCCCCCATGCGTTGCTGGCAGGAGTGTAACTTTCTGCAACCACCTTTGGAAAACACTTTAGCACTATCTCCTAAAGGTTCACATCCCCTGTGACCAAGCAAATCTACTAGTAGTTATTAATATATACCCAAAGGAGACTCTTGAACGTTTACAAGGGACATGTACAAGAATGTTCTTAGCAGCAGTGCTTACGATAGGAAAAAAAAAATTGAAATCACCCAAGTGCCTGAAATTGAAAGCATGAATGAACAAACCGTGGTTTATTCACACACTGGAATTTTCCACAGTCATCAAAACAATGAACTCCAGCAATCTATAATATGAATGATTCTTAGTTTAATATTAAGCAAAAAACTAAGTCCTCCCAAATTACCAACAGTTCAATACACTTCTTATGAAGTCAAAATAGCCACAGCACTAGGAACATATGATGATGCACTACAAATGCATAAAGAGGAAAGTGGTAGAAAGCTTAACAAAAGATCAGAGAATGTGGTTACCTTAGGTGAGAAAAGGCAGAGTGTGTGGATATCTAAGTGATTCTTAACTTCCTAGTTTTCATTTTGTGGGGTGAGTGCATGGATGCTTAATTTATTATTAAAAATAACTAACTGAATAGGTAAATAAATAAAAGCAGGTCTCATGTCGACCAATGAAAAGACGTATTGTGAATCAAGGACCATGACTACTCCAGTGCTGTACAACTGAAGTCCTTTCTTTCCTTTTCTCTTTTTTAAGGGACACTGGTCCTTGAATAATGGTGAGTTTCACTGCCAAGGTCCACAGACCAGCCTCTGAGAGCTGGTATCAGTAAGACAGTAAGCAGACTGGGCACATAAGGAAACAAAACATATCTCTTATCCTTAAGGCGTTCATTCCCTCAGCGTTGACAGTCACATACATAGACAGATGCTAGAAGGAAATGTCGAGTGTCATGATGTCAGTTTGCCCTCTGCACGGGGGGCCACTTCTCAGCCACACTGCTTTCCTTTCCCCGCTCAGGATCCTGGAGCTGTGCCTCCTGCTGAGAGGGGTCAGGGGCCACCTGCATCACAATCCCATTGGCAGGCCAATGTCATGTACATGCCTGACTCCCTTCCCAGATCTTCAAAGTCAGAATCTTTGGGGTAGGGTCCAGGGCTCTGCAATTTTAAGAAACTCCCCAGGGGCATCTAAGCTTTGAAATCTCTCTCTGTCTCAGGGGTTAGACACCTTGTTTTGTCCCCTTTGGAACTCAGAGTAATAATATCTGGAATCTATTAAGCCCTCTACTTTCACACCTTCCCCCATTAGTTAGGTACCCTGGCGGCCATTCTGTTTTCGCAGCCCCAGGGCAGAGGAATGAATAAGGCCTCCTCAGAAAGAAGACAGGATGTAGGGAAAGGATTAACTGCCCCTTCCCTTGGTGTTGAGACTCGATGCCACAAGACACCTGTGTCCCAACATCCCCTCTGGGGCTAAAGTCCCAAAGGAAGCCTTAGATAAATTGAGGGCAAAGCCAAAAGCAAAGTCTTTCTTGCCTTTCCTATTTGAGTCCCTGGGACAATTAGAAAGATTGGTTAAGTCTTGAGCCATAAGATATTATTAATTGAAAATTTTAAGTTGCCACAATACAAAGTGAAGACTCAACAAGATTAAATCAGATTACAAAGAAACAAAAACAAGACGCTTCATTTTCTTTGCACATGGAACACCGTGCAGAAATTTGCAAACTAGTGCAAACTAGTGACAACTGTATGCACAGTATCTCCCCGGGGCCTGATCTGCCCTGGGGCTAAGTGTTGAATGGGATGAGCCGAATGCCTGAGACTAGGGAGGACTCACTGCAGTCCTGAGGGCTGGTTTGGGCCTCAAAGGGATGAGTGGGAGTTACCTGCCGATTGTGCCTGGGGGTGGAGAAAGGACATGTGCAGCAATAAAAGGTGTTCTAGGCAGTGTATGCAAAGAACAGGACTGAGCAAGGGCATGTAGGATGAGAGGCCTGCCAGGAGGCTAGAGCACATCCTGAGAGGACGAGGCTTTGTTCTCCTGACTGCCTTTTCCTTCAGAACTGGCTCAGCGGCCAAGCCTGACGCCAGCATCCCAGGTCTCAGGCTGCCTGCTGCCTGCTACCACGCCTGCTGGCTGCAGGGGGGCTGCAGCCTGCTGAAGCCACAGCCAGCACCAACCGGGGGCAGCAGGGGTCCCATCCCCCTCCCAGGCAATGTCCCCGTACACACCTGTGAGAGAGCTCGGTGCGAGCATTTGAACAGGGCTGGGGAGGGCGGAATGAATGAGAACAAAATCCCCTGGAGGAATGGTAAGGCACTTTTTCTACCGCAGAGAAGGAAGCCTTACCAAGGAGAAAATAAACACTATTTTCTCCTCTTTAGTCATTATAAGAATAAAGCATGATGTCCTGGGGACAAGATAGGTTTTGTTATTCAAATGCTTGTGTTCAGAACGCAGCTGGACACTTACTACCTGTGAGCGGCAGAGCCAGTGCTCATCGCCGCTGCACGCATGTCACTGCACCTCCAAGTGTCCTGGCGCTGGGCACGTGTGATGGCTTCCAGCCGCTGGACCGTGGGGCTGGCGGTGTCGCTTGCAGGCTGAGGTAGTCGAGAGCGCTTGTGGTCTCTCCTTCCCCCTCCTCCCTGTGGCAGGGAGGCTACTGTACCAGGTGGCATGACTTCAGGAGGGACTTACGAAAGGCATAGGATCGTCCTCAGACTTTGCGCAGGAGGAAATACGCCTTTCCATTGTTAAACCACTGAGATCTGGAGATTAATTCATTACCCCAGCGTTCCATAATCCAATGTACCCTAATACATTGTGTAATCTTTGGTCTCATTGGGGTGAAAATTACTTAACTTTCTAGGCCTTGGTTTCCCCATCTGTAAGATGGGGATAATAATACATCATGGACTTGGTGTAGAAATTTAATATATTTTTATGCTTTATATAGCACTTGATACATAGTTGGTATTTAATAAATACAAATCTCTCCCTTTAAGACACTATTGATATCATTATTTTCTTGTGGTTATAACTGTTATACAATAGATTCAATAGATGCCTTTAGTAACCAGCAACTGTGTCTCAGGCACTCCGCTAGCTGTTTTTCATAAACTACTGCACTTGTGTAGTGAAAGAAACCAAAGCTCAGAGACATTACTTGCTCAAAGGAACACAGCTAGTAAGTGATCAAGCCATGACCAGAAACAAGGATGTCCCCAATCAAAAGGCCCTTATTCTAATAGTGACATTCCTACACACAGTTTTCAGACGCGGAACCCAAGGCTCAGAGACGTTATCTAAGATAGCCAAGCAAAGCAACAACTGCTAGAGTCAGAAGACTTTTCTCTATTCCCAGCCCAATGCTGCAGTGATGTGACGATTAGAAAAGATAAACCCCTTTTGGGGGTTGGGCACAATTATTTGATCCCCTCCCCCAACATCTGCCAGCCCATCAGGCATTGCAAAGTAAGGACCCAGCAGCCCCAGATACTGTGGGTAACAGGTAAGAGGGGGGAGAAGGCAGCTATCTCTTCTTGATAAAAGGAAAACTGGGAGCTCTGTGCTCAAAGAACAGCTTCTCAATAAAGTATCCAGTGAAAAAACCCCTGGCTGAAAGTAAACATTGAAAGAGTTTCCAAATCTCCATCAAGTCTCTTTCTCCCTCTCCCTCTCTCTCTCTCTCTCTCTCTCCTACTCTCTCTCTCTCTTTCTCAATCTCTCTGTTTGTTTTGGGAGTTGAAGAGAAAATAACGAGCAATGTGGATCCTAAAGCAGTTTACACTGAACCAGATGGTGCCTCTGATTAGCATCAGACTAAAAAGACACATTCCCTGGAGATTAGGTTCTCATAGGGACGAGTCTGTTCCCAAGGCACAGAGGGTTCGGTTTCCTCGTAGACTCCCCTTAGAGCTTTCTCCCGGCTTCTCTGTTCATCCTTTCTCCCGTCATCACTGCCAGGCAGGTCTGAGCTTGTGTTGAAGAGGACAGCAAATTGGTTCCTTGTAGATTTCTCAGTTCTCCTCTCGCTGCACCCTGAAGTCACCCACACAGGGCATGACGTGCCATGTGGCACCTTAACTGGTCGTGGCTCCTCACTCCTGCATACCCCAGGCCAACAAGCCACACTATGCCACTGAGTCTGCACAACAACCCAATGAGACCCATTCTGTAGCTAGGCCCATTTTTCAGATGAGGAAATTAAGGCTTGCAAGGATTAAGTAATTTCCTCAAGATACAGGTCAAGTCAGAGTTGAAGCTGATTGTCTCCATGAAAGAAAAGAAAAACATTGCGTGTGTGTGTGTGTTTTAAAAGAGCCCTAAGCAGCAAGTCATCATAGAAGGATGGCTGTCAAGTGTCCAAATCTATGTCACTGTGTTGGGGCTTGTAGCAAGATAAACAATGAAGGGAGAAACCAAAAACATTTCACTCTGACCTATTCTTCTAGGCATACATAACATGGCCCTGTCACAAAAATACTGTAGGGAAATGAAATAAAAATGGAAAAAGGCATTCAAAGCTAGAATGAAAAGCACATACAGCCATTCATTAAGTCCTGTGTTTCTCGGACCCTGAGGAAAACCACGTGGCTCCCAGGGAAACAAGGAAGCTTGGTTTAGGGTTATGCACAGCTATCAAACATGAAGGAAGGAAATTAAAGGTCAGAATAGAAGCTGGGATACTGCAGGGTGCGGCAGGAAAAACAACACCACCAATAATAAGAGTTACTGCTTAGCATGGGATATTATGCTGAGCCCGACACTGTGGAAAGTACTTGAAATGTATCACCCATCTCATTATCCCACACAATAACCCTCTAAGACAGACGCTATTATTATTACTCCCATTTTACAGATGAGCTTACTGAGGATCAGAGAGGTTAAGAAAATGACCCACAGTCACACAGCTAAGAAGGGGCTGAACCAGGAATTAAACTCAGGTCTGGTATGACCCAAGAACCAGTGCCCTTAGCCAGTAAACCCTCTCTGCTTCTCCACAGGATCCTCCTGAAGCCGGGCCAGCAGGGTAGCCTGCCAACATCTCAGAGAGTGCTTAAAAGCCTTCTGGCCCCTCTGCTTGATGTCAATACAAATGTTCAAGGCTGTGAGTACAAGCTGATGTCACCAAAAATACTCCAGGCAATTTGCACATCTGGCAGTGGGATGAGTGAGGGCCCGAAGCAAATCACGTCCCTGAGGCACAGGACACTTCACAGGGAGAACAGGAGGAATGTCATTACAGAGCAAACCTGGCCGGAGGAAGCAAACTCACCTTGTGTAAGGGTAGAAAAAGAGATACTCACCCAGGGGCGATGGCCACCCAGCAAGTGTACATGAATTCAGATCTTACTCATTGGGAACTTGAGGACTTAAGAAAGGCGATGGGCTGAAGTTTCCCGTGGGGATCATTTTGTAAGAGGGTTCACTTAACAAGCAAACAGTGCAGAGGAGTTACCTTGCAGCTGCGTCCACCAGCAGACTGCTGTCACGTGTGAGCTGAGGATGGCCGGACTGGCTATACTTTACATCCTCTTGCAACTGAGTCCCCAAAGGGCACTTTGTTTGTCTGCTTCTAATCTCTGTGTGTATTTCAAGGTAAGAATTGTGCATTTCTTTTGTAACTGTGTCCAACACTAGGGCTGGCCTTCTGTCAGTTAATATTAATCAGAGGGTTTTTACTGAATCTGAAACCCAGACACACAGCAGGACTGGGAAGCAGCAGCTGTCCAGCCTGCCCTGTGATTACGCCAACCCTCAGGGAACACCTCCCAGCCCAGGAGATGTGGCTCCAGTAAAGGAATTGCTCTGACTTCACCGAGGCTGGAACCGACACCACCTGCCCAGTCCGGGACCGTGCTAGCTCTCCATCTGGCCTCGGTGCCAGGCGCAGCCCCGGACAATGATGGCAGTTCTGAACAACGAAGGAGAGCCAAGCAGCCCGCTCTCTGCTGCCTGTGCAGCACCACATGTAGCTAGAGTTGTCCTTGTCACGTCCCTAGGACAAGACTCAATTTGCCCTACAGTGACACCACCTGAGATCCCGGAGGGGTTGTCAGGGCAGGAGGGGACCGGCACATTTCAAAGCTTTCAGAATAAGGGCAATTCATTTGGAGATGAAAGTCAGAACTTTAAAAACATAGAAGTCTAACTTTTAAAAGCCACAGTAATTCAAGGAATGCAACAAGACTTATCCAGGATTAGTCTCCCATCACCTCACACGAACCACCTTGCACAAACCAACCACATATGGATTGAATTAATCTGTTGCCACACATCTGTCTAAATGGTCAGGAAACCACACACATGAATATTAAAATCACAAGAAGAATAACACTTTTCTTCCCTATGTCCTCCTCCAACTCTTAACTCCAGGGATAGGATCCAGACAGCAATTTTGGATGCACCATGTTAACCAAGCACTGGAAGAAAACATCTTTACAGTGAAGTGGTTCCTGAATATTTCTGTGATTACCAGGCAATTTGCATAAATATTCAGGCTTCACTCCTTGAATAAATTCCAGTTGGGTGACGGCTGATCCTCTGAATTCTAAGACCTCTTGTTTCTTGCACAGTTTGCTTCTCATTTTATTATTGACATCAGCGTGGACAGAGAAATTTAAAATTAGAAAGGGTTGGTCTCAGGGTATAGAAAACACTACTGACCCTCAAAAGTCATTTCTTCACCCTTATAGACAGAAGTGAAAAATGTACAGCTTCTGAACAAGTAATTCATTTACATCAAGCAAAAGGCATCATCTATTTTGCCTGATCCAGCAAGTTGCTGGAGAAGAGATGGAGGATGAATAAGGGCTTCTAAATCCTGCCTGGCCCTATCTGGAGGAGCCGTGCACGTCTAGTTGATGAGCTTTTGACCTCAAAAATAGGGAACCCTCCAAGTCTCTTGACAGTGGGGTTAGTCAGAGGACCCAGTGGTCACCAGTTTAGGGTAAGCACAAGCTCTGACCATAACTCCGCTGTCATTCTCTGATCCCCAAAAATACAAACCATTAAGTAAAGACAGGCAAAGTACAGAACAGTTACATAATATGTTGCCATTTGAGTGATAATAATAAAATACCAGGGGAGAATACACAGCATCTATGTGACTGCACATCCATCCGTGGCCTTGGAAGCAAACACAAGAGACTGGAAACGCTGGCTGCCTCTGGAGAAGGAGCTGGGAGTGGCCACGTGCAGGGTCTGGAGAGACCCTTTCATGTGGTCCCCTTTCATACCTTTGCATTTTAATCTATGTCAATGTGTCACCTATTCAAAAACAATTTACATTTTTTACCAACTACAAAAAATGCTAATTCCTACTCAATCAGAAATCTCTGAGATGGGTCCCAGGAATTAGCATTTTAATAAGCTCTCCAAGTTTATTCTTACACACTCCAGATTTTGAGAACTTCCCCATTAAAGGCTCTTTCTACTAAAAAGAACTTCATCCACTTCCCCTCAAGTTAAGGACAGGAATAATAAACCACGCAGGCAAAAAAACCTTACACCACAACGATCTAAAGCATGACTCCTCATTAAACTTCCTTAAGAGAAATAAATGATGCAACCCAAGCAGTCCTAAATCAATTTAGATTCTGATATCTGAGTTGTCAGCCACTTTCTACTTTTCGCACTTACGTGAACCAAGGGAATTGTTAGAGAAGAGATGTTTTCGTCATCACCGGGCAGGCTGCCCTCTCCTGCCAGGCTTCCAAAGGAGGATATAGGCTGATGGCCTTTCCCCTCTCCCCTACCCCCCAGCCAGGATGCTTTGCACTCACCTTGCTTTTTGAAGAGGTTGCTCTGGACTATCTCATTCATGGACTGCACTTTCTGCTTCTGGAGTTTCACGGGAGGGATGCAGGTGTAGAACTCGTACAGGAGTTGGCTGAGGGTGGGAAAAACAGGAGCTGGTAGAGCAAGTTAGACCAATGTCTCCCACCTCATAGCAATTACAGTCCATCCCTGGATGCAAGCTCTGTGGGGGCAGAAACTATTCCGCTCTTGCTCCCCTTGGACCCCGAATTCCTGGCAGAGTATCAGATGCATAGGAAGCATTCAGTAAATATGCGTAAGCTGCTTGTGGCATTGACTATCAATAGCACTCAAAGAAATGTGAAAATCTGAAGATAATACCAACAGCCTTGAGCACTTATTGTGCACCAGGCACAAGCTTTGCATTTTACATCCATCATGCCATTTAGACCTCACAGCTCTAACAAGCTAAGGAAAAGAAGGTATATCTGACTCAGATGCCCCTATCCCGACAGTACGATCACACCAACATAATGTGCACATCTATGACATGGAGTTAAGAAGGAGAAAGCAGAAGGGTGCCCATCTCCATCATCTCTTTAAGTGCCCTTAGGTTGTTCTCCATTCGCAAATGCGGGGCTTACAGGGTAAAAACTGGAACCCAAAATAACCTTCAAAGCCAGGCGATATGGAGACATTTACCCCAAACATCAAATTTTTGCCTACTTGTTTACTTTCTGTATAATCAAAGAGGGATGTTTATTACACAGTTGGTTTTCACCAAAGTCTGGCACAACAAAACCCAAAGGTAAAAATCCCACACTGGAAGCCTGGAACAGGGCTCCCGTCCTGTGCCCTCCTGTCCCCCAGGTGAGGGCCATCTGGAACTCCCCACAAGAGCCCTCATACCCTTCTGAATCCCTGGCTTGCCAACAGAGCCCAGGAAAGTACAACATAAGCTCTCACCTGAGTAACTTCGCATCAAAGACCATTTCCACATCATGGAGGACAGATGGGATGTATTTCAAAGCCGCCACCTAGGTGGAATGGGAAATAAATGTGAGTGATGCCCACAGCCAACCAGTCTGTGCTGGCAAAGAGGGTACTTTGCAACATGACACAGATCAGGGGAAAATAACCCTGCATCTCGGGCACTACTATAATGATGCAGGACTCTGCATGTAGACTGAAACACAAGCACGAACTTCTTTATATACAATATAAGTGAAGCCGCCACAGCTTCTACCTTCAAGGAGGCAGTAATGTATAGCAGAATGAACACAGGCTTTGAAGTTATATAGATCTGCAGTCAAATTCTGTTTCCACACCTTATTAGCCATGCGGCTTTTGACAAAACACTTAACCTCTAAGATATTTACACATCTGTGAAATAGGGAAAGTCATACCTATTTTGCAGGATTGTGAAAATTAAAAATAATATATGTGAGTCATCCAGCAGAGCATCAGGCATATTTTGGGTACTCAATAAATGGTACCTTCCATTATTAATGGAAGATGGTGTGCTTGAATTGTTTTGCTGATGGCAAGAATGGATTGGACTGAGTTGTTTGTATTTTCTCTCCCCAGCCACTTTGTGAACAACAGCGGGCATGTTTTGGTTCACTAGCTGGGTTAGGAAAGCGGAGCATTGTGGTAGATTATTTACTCTCTTTAAGTTAACTGTTGTAACCAGAGGTGTGAGCCACACTTGTCCCCTGCACAGCAACGCCACTTGCTAAGCAGCAGGGCAGACTACAATTCTGGCAGGAGTTGTAAGTCACATAAATGGAAAATAATGTTTAAGAATCTAATGGAAGTATGTGTTTTTTATTCTTTTTGTTTTTCTGTATATTCTAGTGGTTCTATCATCAACATGTATGCCGCTCTAACAATCAGACCAAAGTAAAAAATAGGAAAAATGACTTTCTTAAAGAAAATCTCACTCCTAGCCATATACAACTGAGATTCTTACTTAACATAAATAATGATTATGACTATTCACTGAGAATTTACAATGAGGCAGACAGTGCTGAACACTGCTAATAGATTATCTTATTAATTACAGCCCTGCAAGGGAAATATTATTTTCATAGGTAAGGAATCTCAGGCTCATCGAGATTAAATAACTATCCCAAGACCACGAAGTTAGCAAGTAGAGAGCCATAATTCAAATTCAGGCAGGCTGCTTGTAGAGCCATTCCTTGTAACCCTTAAGCCACATGGCCACTTACCCAAATAGCAACTGTTTCTCTCTTTGCACTCATCTTTTTTTTTCTTGTTGTTTATAGTTTTTAAATTCTAAAAATTGAGTACTATGTTTGATGTAAGACAAAAAATTCACACAAGATAAGGTATTAGGGTGAAAATTGTCCCCATAGTCCTACATCACATCCTCATCTAAGCTCCAATCTCTCTTCCCCAGAAGGGACCACCGTTAGTTAACATTGTGGAAAGTTTCCTTCCAGACTGCTTCCTATGCGTGAATGAGTGTGTGCATGTGTATATATGTAAATACAGAGGTCTGCAACTTGCTTTTTGCAGTTAACCACAAACCAGTGGGATCTTGGCCTGCCATTTCATAGAGTGTACTCTCTTCGTTTCTAACCACTATCCAGAAATGCCCAAATGGGTACATTACACCTTCTTCAACTCACCCCATGCCATTTTAAGCTTTTCTTTATTATAAAACAGGTGGTGAGAAAATATTTCACTGTAGGATGGAATGCTCAAAGAGGAACTCATGTTTCAAAATATATATACATACAAATTTTAGGAGATATTGTCAAGTTACCTTAAAAGCCATGGCAACCAATTTCCTTTTACTGCCTGTCCCTTTCCCCAAACATTTGCTAAAATTGGATATATGATCTTTCTCATTTTTTTTGACATAATGTATTATTTGCAGCTGTAATTTGCAATTTTTTCATTGCCAGTGCAGTTGAGCATCGTCTCTATATTTATTGAACGTGTAAACTTACTAAACTGATTGTTTATATCCTTTTTCCATTCTTCTTTTTTCTTATTAGTTTATAGAATTCTTTATGCATCATTAATATTAACCCTTTTGTAGTAACACATTTTGCAAGAATTTCCTCTTGCTTGTCCTGTTGTTTCATTGCACATAAAGATTTTAATTTACATGTTGTCAAAGTTGTCAGACTTTTTCTTTATAGTAATTAGATTTTGTATCAATAGATTTATTCTTTATTCTTTCAAATGTAGTTGATAAGAGAAAACAAGGCTCCAAAGTCAGTGTTTCTAAAACTATGTTCTATTGGACACTCTTGTCCCATAGGATGGTGCTAGGTATTGTGTCGGGGAAAAGTGGTTTGCAATCAAATAATTTTGAGAAACATTGATTTAAGCAAAGATAAACCAGTGAGTTTTTTTAGCAACAGAACTTTTCAGAATTTTAATATGCTAAGAAGCATTATGACATTCCTCCAGGCAGTTACACTACACGGTACATTCCAACCTGGGTGGTCAAGGACCATCTGGACCAGGCAGGCTGAGCAAGACCATCTGTATGAGAAAGGAGTGATGGAGAATGAGCACAGGGCATTGGGAAGTGATGAGGTGTGTGGAATCCACACTCAGTCTAAAGAATGAGTCATTCTTGCTCAATTGTTTCAGCTTTGTGGTAGCCAAATCCAACATATCTGCAGGCTGCATTACCTGTCTACAACCTCGAAAGGCAAAGGGACATCATATGCTGAGGCATGGGCCCTGAAAAAGGGCTTGTCCAAACACTTTGAGTGAAGCGTTTCCATGTCCAGTCTTAGGCCAGAGAACATAGAGCTCACAGGGACCCGAGCATGAATAATCCCAGCTCTTCACCCAGCACCTGGAGGAGCCTTGGCCCACTTCCTCACCCCCAGGCCTGAGGCTCTTGCTGTGCGGTCATGGGGGAGGCTGCGAAGTAAAGCCTGTTGTGCACCTCAAAGGTGTGTGTGCGCCCAGTCTCCCCTCATCTCATCACTCGAGCACCTGCCCTCCTTCCCTGGAGCCTGGACGGAGTATAATGTGTACTCATCATAATTAAGACCAAAGTGAGAAAACACAGCAGAAACAAACCCCTCAGTAAGCCAGGGAAAGGCAGGACTTCAGTGTCTGCCGAGGTTGCTGGCTTTCAAGAGCTGCATGGCGTTCCATGGCTTCGAAGTGATGCCACAGAGCAGCAGGCACCAGAAGTCTGCGTAGACGCGCCCACTTACGCACTGGGGAGCTTCGGCTATCAGCGCCGAGTAGGAGTGGGGCCGGCCGGGGCCGGGCTGCTCGGAAGGAGCCAGTCTTCCCAGCTTCCCCACTCGGGATGGCAATAAAGTCACACAAACTGAGTTACTGTCACCTGAGACTCAGAGGGTGTTATCAGCGTGACAGGAGAGTATTAAACTTTCATTTGGGGCAGGCGGCCTCACAGAGCGGTGGCAGCCCTGTGGTGCTCGTTTCCAATGGGGACAGCCCATCTCTGACTTGGGAAGTTTGCCAAGTCTGTTATCACAGCCAGCAGCGGCCACAGGGCTCCTGCCCCTGGTCTTCCCCTGCCAGGTGTGTCAGGGTGACAACCGGCAAGTTCAGCAGGTGCTACCACCAAGCACTCCCAAAAGACAGGGCATCTCAGCCACAAGACCTGCCAGAGACCTCCATTTGTCACACGTCTCTAAGGCCTGGGAACTAGAAACAGACTAGTTTTCTAGATCCACCAGCCTCCTGAGAACTGTGTTGCCTCACCATTGCTATTATTTTTACTCTCATTATTAATACTATTACACATAAAATAATATTGTATTCTTATTATTTTCATTCTATAGTATATATTCCTATATGGTATATAATAAAACACAAACACATATACACATACCTATGCACATATAATAGGATTATTAACAATAAGGTTTTAAAATAGGAACATTATTGGAAACTCTATACATGCCAAATACTCTACATGCGTGATCTCATTTAATTATTATAACTACTCTATGAGCAGCTATTGTTATCCCATTTTACCAATGACTAAACTACAGCCTTCAGTGCACAGCCTGTGGGCCAAGTCTCAAGTATGGGACATTGGAACATCTTACATCAATGAACAAAGAAAAGAGAGGGAAGAAAGAGGCATTTTTATTAGCTAGCTACATGACTACGGACCAAATATCTGCCCACCTTTACTGTTGTTCACTATTGTTGTTTAGTGCTTATCCACCTGGCATTTTTCCAGAAGACTTAGGTCCTTATTGAAACTACCCTACTTTTTGGTGGTGATTAGGAACTAAAACTCTGGACTTGCACAGCCGAGATTCAAATCCAAGATCTGCTACTTTTCAGCTGTGGTTAAGTCACTCAACCTCTCTAAGCCTCCTTTTCCTCATCTGTAAAGTGGAAATAAGAAGAATATTTGGGGGTTTTTTTTACTTTTTAATATGAAAAATTACCTGCTGGGTAAAGCATACACAATATTAGGGTGTTGGGTACACTAAAAGCCCAAATTTCACCACTATACAATCTATGCATGTAACAAAACTCCACTTATATCTCCTAAATCTATTGAAATGTTTAAAGAGTATTTGCCTTATAAGATGGTTATCGTCAAGATCAAATGAGCTAACAATATATGTAAAGCTTTTAGCTCAAAGTTGGACACATAATGCCAAAACAGAAAACAAAACAGAACAAAGCAGTGGAAGCTAGTATTCATTCTTTCATTCATTCATCCAACAGATATCCAAGTACTTTCCATGTGGCAGCTGCTGTTCTAGACACTGGGGATAGCAAAGACAGAGTCCCTTGTCCTCCTGGACACTGTAGTGACTTTGTAGCATGAGTGACAATCATAATGGCCAAGAGAGCATGTCATTCAATACAAGGTGTTCATTTAATCCCACTTGCACCACCAAATTGGGCATTATGAAATATCACGGACTTTAAGGAGAATGGGGCAAACTGGTCTACATAATGTCACTGTGTGCCCTTTACCCCCACTTGAACTACATCCAATTCACAGGTGTCTGGAGTTGGCCCTCGCAACTTGCCATCAGTTTTATCAGCAACGCTCACAGGCTGGCACACACAGGGACTTCTGAGCATGTGGCCCATTGTTGAAAACACGTGGAAACCCCTGGCCTAAGCCTCGTCTGTGGCACAGAGAGCAGTGACTTTGGAGTCAGGAGATCTGAGTGGATTCAAATCCCCACTCCCCCATTATAAACAGATGTAATTTCGGGTAAGCTATTTAGCTTTAAGAGCCTCCCGTGGACGATGAGGATGGTGGTTCCTTGCAGATCTCTGGCAGGATTAAAAACACTGTATATGAACAGCCCAGCGTCATGATCGGCACATGGTAGGTACTTGATCAGTGGAAGGTATTTCTACTGCTCTTTCTGCCCCCTTTGAACTACTGGCTTTAAATTCTCCATGGTTTTGAGTGAGCCACTGCCATGCCAACTCAAAACAAGAAGGAAAACCACAGAAAGCAAGTGGCAGAAGCCAGAAGAGCACTGGAAATGAGACATAACTTGCTCAGGTCTCGGAAGTCACGGAGGATGAAGCTGAGATCTGAATCAGAGCTGCTCCACCTACAATTAAGGTGGGCGTGAATAAGGGTTTCTACCACAAGCCACTACACAGCTGCAAGTACCGTCTGAACCGGGAATGTCAGTCACTGTCATCTTCACTCCATGCTTCCACCCGACGCCTGCGGCAGACGTTACCAGATCACGGCCCTACAGCCTTGCACTCTGTCACTATGTGAGACGCTGCCATCCGCCTTTTCCCACACAGTCGGTTCTTGTGGGTTTATTCTCTGTGAAAGGCGTAGCTACGTTTCTGGATCTAACTGAGTAGCTGGATGTCCTAACACTATTTGGTGTCACGTAACAAGGTTCGCAACACAAATACCCCCTTCCACATGCCACTCTAGTAAAATACCCAAAAAGCTTCTGTTTGATGATGAGCTAAAGGCGGGAGAGGTATAAATGACTAAAAGCTATTTCAACTAAACCATGTAACAGGCTTTAGCCTTCATGCTTTAAATATATTACTTTATTTAGTACTCTCAATAATTCTCTAAATTAGACATTAGGCTTCCTAATTTATAATAAAAGGATAAACTGAGGCACAGAAAGCCGAAATGATAAGGTTATGTGCCCAAGTGTGGGCACCCACTTTCCCACCCAGGTCTCTGGTCAAAAGCCAAAGCTCCTCTTCCTGCTGCAAACGTCAAAGTTTACAGACGATCCCTAGTGTGGGGCCTGCTGACGTCATAGAATCTGGCCTCCCACCCCCATCGGCCCCTTCCTTGCACCCTAAAACAGCACTACATTCCCTCCCAATGGTACTGCTCTCCATATTTGAATACGACTTTACATTTTTCTTTGATGACTTTTCAACATCCATGTAAATAGGTGAAAAGCATCATTGGTTTTATGTAAATCCCTGAAGCTAAATTTGGCCCTTCAAACAAATTTAAAATTTTAAAACGAGATGAAGCCCCGTCTACAGCTCTGGGTGTGGAAGTCCAGGAGAAGAAACCAGCACAGTTTGCCCCAAATCACGAGGAACAGGAGGCATTTCTAACACAGTGACCCAGACAATAAGAACCTGGGTGAGTTCTCTGCATTTGCATCGCGTTTTATAACTGGATCTTTTGCAGACAGTGTTGATTTGATCCTCACCCAGACAGTGACGTTTTAGAGATGAGGAAACTGAGGCTCGGAGAGGTCAAATGAGCAGCATGAGGTCCTGCGGCTGATAAAGAACATTCTTATCAACTCGGCAAGTGCTCACCTGCTCATCTGAGCATCCTCTCTTTCCCTTACTCTTTGCCCCTCCTTCTCTCCTTCCCTAACTCCTTACTCCCTCTCTCCCCCGTTCCTTCCCACGAGATACGGTAGCTCGTCACAGGGAAACAGGTGCTGAAATCAGAACGAGAGTCACCTCTGCCTCTGCAGGGTGTCTGCTCCCTTCTCCTCCCACCAGCTGGCTTCATCTGTTTGTTCATGTCTGCTCACTCACACTTCAGCTTCCCTGGAGCCCATTTCAGACCCGACTCAAACCTGTAGCCTCCCCCATTGCCACTGGCCATCCTCAGCTCTCAGCGGATAGCTGGACCCTGTGGCCTCAGACTAGAAGCTCAGCTGCTTCTAATATGACACAGGCAGGGTGACAGGCTGGGACTCCTGCCATGTTTCTTCACGATGTCCCCTGCTCCTGTTCCTCCTGTTGTCAGAGAATAATGAGGGATTTAGAAATATGGGGAAGATGTTTTAAAACACAAGCAAGACATAAGGGAAGGTGAAAACTCTAAGACTGCAGTCCCAACTAAGCCCATGGAAAACGTCCATGTCCAGCAGGTACTAAACGAACAAAGAACAGTCCAGTGCAGTGGTGGCCGGCATGGTCTTTAGAGCCAGGCAGAAACAGATCTGAATCCCGGCCATCCGCTTCCCAGGGGCGGTGCCTGGAGAAAGCTCTAGCAACTGTCCGAGCTTCAGTTTCTTCATCCATGAACTGGAGACCTTAAGACCTATCCCTAGGGTTGTGCATTTGTTCATTCACTCATTCAACAGATTTATTAAGCATAAACTATGCATTAGGACTATACAATGGTGAATAAGACACAACCCCTTCCACACAGGTACACACATGTGCACACACACCTGGTTTCCACTAGTTGTTAAGTTAAAGGAAGCCATTACCAGAGTGGTTCCCAAACTTTGTTTCACATTAAAATCACCTAGGAGGTTTTAAAATCCCCTTGCCTGGGTCGCACTCCATACCAATTAAGCTAGAAAGTCTGGTGGTGGGAACCAGGCATCAGAATTTACGAAAGATCCCCAAGTAGACTACTGTGCAAAGTGTGGAACCCACAGTGTTAACAGCAAACACTCCCTGGGCAAACTGCTGCCTCTTCTTCCTCACCTCCGTCCTAGCAAACACCAGCACCTCAGCAATTCTAACCAGACACTGGGCATCCCAGGCACATGGGTATTTAAGTTAGCAACTAAAAGAATCACACTGATGGAGAAGAAGGAGGAGGAGGAGGAGGAGAGGAGGAAGAAGAAGAAATCTGCATTAACTTATTGATTTAAATAAATGTGTTTGGGTTTTCTTTATTCATGACACATTCAAGCACACCCCAATCCCGACTAGTTGGTTGGGAGTAAATTCTGTGAAAGTTCTAAAGTCTCCCCAAAACAGCCTCTTCATCCAGACTTTCTGCTGCTAAGCTCTTTCTCAAACACAGGGCTGGGCCTCAAGGTTTCTCAAAGAATGACAGACTGCACATTAGCATCGTGAACCACTATGTTAGAGGATCCATTCTCTCCAAAGTGCCTCTTGTTTATAGAGGAGACCTCTTTAATCCCAAAGGGAGCCCGAGTTTATGTTGTCAAAAATTAAGAGTGAACTATTGGAGTCTCCATTTAAAAGACTGCCACCTCAACTCTTCCCACCATCAGAAGTGGATCAGGTTTGACTTATTTCCTTCCAGATAACAGAAGATTCAGAGCTATTTTAAAAGAAGGCACTGCTGCCTTCACGGGAAATAAACAATAAATATGCGTTCTCTTGCCACGAGGAGCCCTTGGTGTCATGATTATCAAACCGCATGGCCAGACCAGGACTTCAATTAACACAAGGCTGCATATTTAAGTAAGAATAGACATTAGCTCAGCATGCTCTCATTTACTGGATGACCAAGGAAAAGACAGATTTTATTGTAGCATAAACCAACCTGCAAAAGGATCGTGGTTTTATATTGACTTTTCATCAGGTTGTTGATGGATTCAAAGAGCCGTCTCATGGATTCTTCAAACTCCATCTGTTCTTTGCCCTCGTAAAGCCTGAAAGAAGATACATCTGGGTCATTTCTCAAGCCAACGGGCAATGTCAAGGCCTATGCCAGCCATAACCTTCATTTAAAATTTAGAAGAAGTGCTCGCTTCGGCAGCACATATACTAAAATTGGAACGATACAGAGAAGATTAGCATGGCCCCTGCGCAAGGATGACACGCAAATTCGTGAAGCGTTCCATATTTTTTAAAAAAAAGGAAAAAAAAAAAAAAATAAAATAAAATTTAGAAGAAAAAGGGGTGGGAGACGGGGACTTAAGGGACAAGGAGCGAGTTCCGCAGCTGTTGCACACAATGCTGTCGCGGGAACGGCCTCACGCCCTCTACAGAAACACACGGACCAACACAGCATACGCCCCTTCTGTCTTTTTTAAAACCTGGAGGAACCTCAAAGGAAGGACATCTGGCTGAGCTGAGGGGATATTAATAATTTTAAGAATCAGAGGAGAGATTGTGGCCATCAGATTTTCAAAGCATCTTGGAAACATCAAAGGGAAATATTCTCAACTGCTCTGGCCTTTCCACTTGGCCGCTGCCTGCTGGTCAGACGGACCCTGCCAGCCTGTGCTACGTGGGCGCCCTGGCTTTCCCTGACCTCTCATTTTAAATAATTAGCCTGCAGTAAACCTTTGTTCCTTTGAGTACAGAGGCCCTGTGCCATTACTGTAAAAATTGTAAACAGAATAGAAGCACGTAACATAGAAAGTGAGACTCATTATCCAAGTGGGGAGACTGGCAACCGTCAGCAGTCTGACGTGGTCCTTCCCGAGGTCTCGGATGCTGGTGCTAACACGCGCGTGCGACGCTGCACAGAGCCGTCCTCCCGTGGAGAACCCGTCTCCAGGTTGCAGTCTTGTCGTCCCCTCCCCCAGCCGTACCAGTCCTGTTCAGCCCAGGGCTTCTCCAAACAAGCCTTTATCACCCACTGTGAAATGCTCCGGCCTAATCTGTGGCATCCAGTGTGAAATACACAGAAGAGCGCTCCTGTCCCCAATTCAGATAAGGACAGTCTCTCCTGTCACAGCCCTACGCGGTCAAACACTCCTCGGTGCACCGGCACCAGCAAAGGTGCTTTCCTCAGATAAAGCACCGACTCACTTAACAGGCTTGTTTGCTTCTCAGCCACAGAACGAGCCAGGGAGTCACGGCCCGCTCGGTGCTGTCCCCACGACACCTCCCCCCGGGCCCGCACCCTGCTTTCCTCTGCTTTCTGCTGTGAGTGTGTGTCTCTTCCGCTTATCTGCCGGGTATCAATCGCTCTCTTTCTCTCTGCGTGTCTCCACGTCCTTTTCTCTGCTTCTCCCCCTCTCTCTCTGATTCCACCCCTCTTTCTGTCTTAGTCACTCGGTCTCTGTTTCTGTCCTTCCTTTCCACACCAACCCCTCTGTAAAGTAAGAAGCATAAGAGACAGGCTGAATGTTCCAGTCGGTCATGGGGACCCGGCAGTGCTGCTGGCTTTCTGGGTACCTAGTTCAAGGTCGCAGAGACAAGGCTGTGAGAGGGGCCGGGAGGCCTGAAGTGGCCTCATGCCTTGGGCTCTTCATTCTCTCCCCCTCCCTAGCTCCACAGCCTGCTCTCCTCTCTCCACCCCTCCCATTTACACCACCCACTCTGGAAGCTTCCCCGGCTGCTGCCGCAGAGATAGCCGCCTTAGAGCAGGTAAGCTAAAGTCAATCAGCTCCAAGTTCAAATCCTCACTCTGCCCTGCACAAACTGGACCCTTCATTAGGAATAGCAAATGTTGCAAAGCATTACTATGCCCTAGACATTGTTCATGTCTATATTAAATCACTTACTCCTCACAACCACACCATGACGCAGGCACCATCAGGATGCCCATTTTGCAGATTAATGAAGCTTAAGCCGCATGAGTGTCAGAGCCAGAACTCACACCTTGCCGTGGGCTCCTGACCCCATCCTCTCAGGCCATCTGCACGCTAATGTGCTCTGCACTTCACTGCCCATCCTGATGTCTGCAGCCTTGGCTTCTCCCCTGCAAAATGCAGGCCACTGGACGGTGCTGTGTCAAAGGCTTGTGAGGAGACCAGGTCACACACAAAGTGCCAAGCACAGAGCTGAGTGCCATGACTGTCAGCTGCTGTCTTGTGGTTGTTAATTGCAGCAGGATTGTTATTACTGCCATCATCCCCGCCCCGCAGTAAGGAAATACAAAACACTAAAGAGACCAAACTTGCCCAAATGCCACCAAAGGGGAAAAGGCGGGACCAGAGTTTCCTCTGCCTGCCCCGGCAGAGAGGGAGGGAGGGTCTTAACCCAACACAGTGCTGGTGCCACCTTGTGAGATGAGATGCTGTTGTCTCTGTGCCCACGGCCCCGGCTCTCCCTAATGGATGGTCCATCCCTCAAATCTTTTGCCTTAAAATCTGTTCCTCTTTCCACTACCCACAGGTGCCTGAGAACCTTTCATAAACTACATCACAGTTGCTGTTACTGACCTGTGGTATTCAGCCTGCCCAGTCTGTCTCCCATCCACAGTCAACACCCAGCCACGGCTGCCCATGTGGTCACATACACGTGGGCTCTTTCTGTAGGGTGTGCTGTGCGTGTGCACGAGTGAGTGTGGCGGGGGTGGTTTCAACCAGGTCCTCCTGGGAACCACCTGCTCCACCCACGAGGATGGCCTCCAGCAACACTTTCCTGTTGGTGACCCGCCCACCCCTGCCTCCATAACTGAATGGTCCCATGGCAGTTCTCCCGATAGGACTTGTCATTTTTAACAAAGAAACATAAAAACTGGCTTTGTTGGGTGTCACCGTAATGGCAGCACTTCAGAGGGAACGGTCACGAACTCCTGCTGCAGGGATGCCGAGGCTGCCCTGCTTCCCTACTTCTCTGTGTCTCATTATTTAACTCTTCTGGGAGTTTATGAACTGCACAAATATCTGTACAATACACTGTCTTTTTTGTTTAAACTGGCCCTGGATCTTCCTGCAGCTCCCTGAAGTCTGAAACCAAGAGGTGCTGGGAAGCCCAGCGAGCCTTAGTCCCTGCTTTCATTGTGCCGATGAAACGATTGAGGGCCAGAGTGGGGAAGTGACTCCGCTTCACTGACTTTTAAATATTATTTGACTGAGGTGGGCAGGAAAAGGGACTTTCAGACTCGAAAACCAAGCCAATGCTTTCCATTCAACTTCCAACTTTGTGGGAAACTGAATTTGATTTCCACCGGAAAGAGAGATTGGATTTGCTCTAGGTCACAGACTGTGCGCGGCACAGCTCACACCAGAATGCAGCATTCGTCTGCATCTTGAGAATCTAACAAGGGAAGGCGGATGACCCAGATCCCACGAAGCCCCGGCCAGGCGCCTCTGCCTCAGTGGGATCCAATCTGCTCCCTGTTACTCATGTCACAAGCTAAGTACCCTAACACCACACTTGAGTCCAGGGATAGAAATATATTCTGCGCCTGCCTAGGTTTTATAAAGGATAAAAAGCAATTCTAGGGGGAAATGGGAAATATATGTACACATGTACATACACACATTTATTTTTAAGCGAGGGAATGGCAAGAAGAGTTAGAGGACGTGACTACAGTTGGGAAGAAGAAAGGAAAGAGGAAGCTATTTGATGTACAAGGCTTCACTATCAAGCCAGACTCCTCCATGTACTGGCTGTGCAGCCTCAGATAAATTAATTCTCTGAAATCTTACTTTCCTTATGGAGCTATAATGCTCAAAGGGTTATTTTGAGGTGGGAAAAAATGAGATAATGCTTTTCAAGTGCTTAATATTGTAGCTGGCACTTAATAAGTGTTAAGTAAACATTGGCAAGTCTTATCGTTGTTCATTCCTAAGCACAAAAGCGATCATATTGGCAAACTCTCTGATCTGAGTGTAAATAAAGGATTTTTTTAAGAGACAGGGTCTCGCTATGGAGTGCAGCGGCACGATCACAGCTCACTGCAATCTCGACCTCCCAGGCTCCAGGAATCTTCCTGCCTCAGCCACCCGAGCAGTTGGGACTGCAGGTGCAAGCCACCACATCTGGCTGTGAAAGGAATATTTCAAATAAGGAGTTACTAGGGAAAAAAATAAATAAGGGTTTTAGGTTCTATGGAAGAAATAACCTGATGATAGAGGGGCAATTAGGCATCGTGGGACCTCCCCTGCGAAGCTTAAAAGAAAAGTGCCTTATCTAACATTTAGTGATGCTCTAAATGTGGCCTTGAAGTCAAGGACACAGCAGATGTACCTTCCAGGTCCTTTTTTAGCGCTTGGTCTCTGTTATAGCTTCGGGAGGTAAACATTTTTTCTGGCCTCGAACGCCTGGAAAGATACTTCAGAAACCAGCTGATTCTGCCAGGGAACAAATTATTGAAGGGCCCTAAGGCCCTGACCACAAGGAAAACTGGAACAACCTGCGAGGCACTGTTCTGGGGCAGGCAGGTCCAACCGGAGCCAGCATTCCCGCTCCCAGGGCTTGGATAAATATAGTGGTGCACGCTCGCATGTGATTCATTAAGGAGACGCTGTGCACAGCTGAGCACTCACTAACTGCAAATGGAGCCCCATATGGTGTGTACAACGTTCTGCATCGCCCCTTCCACGCAGGTACATAAAGCCTGCAACTGAGATGCCAACCCCAGGCTGGCAGCCCAGGGGAGCGGGATCCAACCAAAGCAACCTCAGGCTGGGAAAAGCAAGTGGGCAGATCCACGTTAGAACCTAGAGGCGGAGGGAGGGTCTCCTGGCGCCCGGGCCCTATTTTATTTACTGTACTTTGCCCACTTCCAGCTCCTCTGAGCCTCACTCACAGGCATCTACCCCACCTCCTCCAAATTCCCTATTCCCTCCCTGTCTCTTTGAGGCAATAGAGAAGTTTGGGCAGCACTGTCTGGGTTCTAAGCCCTACTCTGTCACTTATTAGTTAGGTGACCTTGGCTAAGTCACTTCATCTCTCTAAGGCTCAATTTTCCCATTAGCAAAATGCTATTAGCCCCATAAAGTTGTTCTAAAATCAAATAATGCATGTAAAGCAACTGGCACAGTGTCTAGCACATAGTCAATAATAAATGTTGGCTATTATTACATCATATCTGATTTTTCTGCTGGATCTACCCCTTTTTGCTTCCTGAACTTTAAGGAGAAAGAAATCGGCATCTTCGTGAAGACAACTACCATTTACTGAGCACTTACTGTGTGCCAGGAACTGCACTGGAGATAAACACAAGGAAAAAAAAAACTAGGTAAATCATTTTTTACCATACAGTGACAAAAACTGAAAAATGAAAGTTTAATATTATTACTGAGCACTCCCTGGGGCTCAGGCACTGTGCTAAGTTCTTCACATGGATTAGCTCATTCGACAGGGGCTATAATTATCCACAAAGGTTTAAAGAGGCATGAGCAGGGCCAGGCACAGTGGCTCATGCCTGTAATCCTAGCACGCTGGGAGGCTGAGACAGGAAGATCTCTTGAGCTCAGGAGTTTGAGACCAGCCTGAGCAAGAGTGAAACCCCGTCTCTACAAAAAATAGAAAAATTAGCCGGGGATCATAGTGTGTGCCTGTAGTCCCAGCTTCTTGGGAGGCTGGGGCAGGAGGATTGCCTGAGCCCAGGAGTTTGAAGTTGGAGTGAGCTGTGATGATACCACAGCAATCTAGACAAGGAGACAGAGGGAGACTCTGTTTAAAAAAAAAAAAGAGGCATGAACAAGGGGAATTAAAGCCCTAGGGGAGCCAAGCCTCTGGCTGACACTGAACACACCTTTGCCAGCTCTTTGGTGGCACCTCTCTGCCATCGGTACCCACCCTACCATGCCCCACCACCCACTGCAGCCTGTCCTCCCACCTGCTCCCTTCCCCCAATCTCAGAAGTGCACTGCAGGCTTAGCCCTGTCTCCCTCACCTGGCCACCCCTCTGTCTCCCTCACCTGGTCACCCCTCTGTCTTCCTCACCTGGTCACTCCTCTGTCTTCCTCACCTGGCCACCCCTCTGTCTCCCTCACCTGGTCATCCCTCTGTCTTCCTCACCTGGTCACCCCTCTGTCTTCCTCACCTGGCCAATCTTTGCCTAAATCTGCTCTTGGCCAAGACACACTCCCAACTCGTTTCACAAGAGCCTGGGAGCAAAACCAGATTAACTGAAAGCTTTTCAAAACAAAAAAATCTGTTTTAAACAATTCCATGATCTTATATGGAACTGAACAAAGTTACTCGAGGAGATCACCACACCATTTTGTTACCTTGCCACACAAGTCAAAATACCTTTGTGCCCCTTAGATATGATGCAAGGTGATTAAGGAACGCTATAAAAGAGAAGCCACTTATCTAGTGAATTTCCCCAGATGAATGATACACAGTTTACACACCATTAATTCAGACTGTCACAGCAGCTGAGGCCTCTCTACCATGATATTGCATTCGTTATCATCGCTTATTTTTCTGTCTTCTCCACCGGAGTATAAGCTCCATGCAGACAGAGATCAAGGTTATCTTTGTCATAATATCCCATGTCTAGCAATAGGCCTAGAACATCAAAAGTGAGTTATAAACAAACGATAAATTATTGAATAAATGAACCTCAGCATCTTCAGTGTGGCTCTACAGAAATGTCTTAGGAATTCAGAACTCATCACAGTTCAGTTAATTCTAAAGTATCCATGCAAGATCTCAAGGATGCTATTAATAGCTTCTGCTATGCAGCCTTTATTATTATTATTATTACCTTTAACTACTAAGACTACTACTGTTACTGCTAGCTGCTATTTATTATGCATTTGCTATGCATGAAGTGCTGTACTAAGTGTTTTGTAAATATTTGTTCCTTTCATTCATGCAGCACCCCTGTGATACAGGTATCATCACCATGAAATGAACAAGGAGATGGAGGCTCAGCTAGGTTGCCTAACTTATTCAAAGTCACTCAACTAATAAATGGCGGAGCCAGAATTTGAGCCCAGGAGTGTCTGGCTCCAAATTTCACCCCTTTAACCACCAGACAATAGCTAGTGGTTACTGCCAGAACAGAGTAAAGTAACAGCTGATTACCGGGAGCTGGAACAAGTCAGTGGGCAGGGAAGCACCATTTGCCCAGGGGGTGATGCTATGGGACTATTGGAGGGAAGCCAGCAGGCTGGCTCTAACCTTTTTCTATTCCAGCTCTAAATCCAAGGTGACTTGGCTGGTATTCCCACCCCTCAGTCAATAATTTGCTTTATTCAGGAAGGTATAAATTAGTGACTTTGCAAAAAGAACCACTGGATCTTTCCTGGTTTTAGAAGAGTGATCACTCTGGGAAAGTCACAACACTTTAAGATGAGAGCCGAGGAGTCAAGTGTATTTTTCTCTCTCCCTCTCTTCCTCTCTCTCTTTATCTCTCCCCTTCGCCCTCTGCACCTGGGACCAAGAATAGCTATAGCTAAACCAGTGGCTGAGGATCATCCTCGCATTTATTGATCCTACTTACAGAATGAAACCTGCAGTGCACTCGGCAGGCACGTCCAACTCAATGCACAGAGCTGGAAAGGCCTCGTGAAAGACAGGGTCCCCTTCCTGATTTACCTCTTCTCTGGATGGTCACTGTCACCATCCCTGCCCCTTCCCCCACCACCAAGGTCTATGCACCTGAAATACATAAGAAATTGCAGAATAAGACGTGGAATTTGCTGCAATGAGCTTGGAGTTAGGTGTCTCGCTCAACAGTGGACCGAAAAATGTTTCAAAGGGAGCCAAAGTTGAGATGTAAAGATTTATTCTGTGAGAAGAGAAAGAGCAAAGCTCTATCAGAAAGGGAGTAGGGAAGGGAGGGTCTGGATGCAGCCAGTGTGAATGATTAAGCGGCCCCAGTGGCCGGAGATGCCTCCCCACAGGCCCCGGTCTTTGAATCCCACGGGCAGGCCACAGGCAGGGCTCAGACCAGCTCCTGGTGCCCATCCTCTCGTCAATGACAAAGTTGTTTCCATTGGGCTGTAACTTTTCCAGACTCTGACATTTGTGATGGGATCACCCCTTGGGGCAAACTGCAAAGAAGTTTTGCTAAACAGTCTTTTCCCTGTAAATAACCCCAGGGAAGGATGATTTGTGATTGAGAAGAACCAAGGCAAACTCAAACACGTGGGGAGCCTGTTTTGAAAAATGTCTAGAATAAACACATAAAAATTAATGCAATCACTGAAGAAAAACTGCCTCAGGTGGGAGCATAAATGGCCTAAATGTAAAAAAATAGAAGTTAACAGTATGGAAGAAATGAAAGAAAAACAATCCATCTAAAACAGTCACTTTACTTTTAAAATATGGCAACCCTGTGTAATAAATTCATAGTAAGCAGGTAATAAGATGCAGGCAAAAAGCCTTGAAAAGAACTTTAAGTTATGGATAGTGTGTGACGCATGCCCTGTGCCATCCTTCATTCTACTCAGAGGAGAGCAGACTTTATGTAATTTTTGGCAAGAAGGACTAAGTTGCATAATTCTGCACTTAAGTAAATTTCACCATTAGCATGAAAAATGGTATTCAGGGTTTTTTTCCCCCAATATAATTAGAAATTGAATGTTCCCGAAACAATGTTCCTAAAGATAGAAGGAAATTCTCTCTCTCTCTCTCTCTCTCTCTCTCTCTCTCTCTCTCTCTCTTTTTCCCTCCACCCCCCACATGCTTCCAAGACATACAGACAAAAATATAGATTGTATTGCATCATCTACTTGAAAGAGAAAGTAATATTCAGCAGAGTCCTTCTAGCTCTTTCTCTATGGCCCATGTGGTCCAAAAGTTTGGATGACAAGAAGAAATTAGGTTTTAACTGATCCTCTTATGATTTCTTCCTTTAGTTTTTTAATAACCTAGGAGGTTTCCATGGAAATCCTAAGTGATAACAGAAAAAATTAAGTTGCAGAATCATTATACACACGTGCACACAAAACTAGTAAAATCTGGAAATCTATACTTTAAATCGATAATTTAGTTACCGCTTGGAAAGGGAATTATATATGAGAATAGTCCCATTATACACATTTATTTTACAATCTCGTTTTTAAACAAATATTACATTTAATTTTTTTAAAAAAGAACTCTACTCTTTCTTTGCAGTCAATGTTTCTTGCATGCGTCTAGCATGTTCCTGCAACAACCCTTTTCCCCAAAGCCTCTCCTGAATTTTCTCATTCTCACACGGGAAGGTGGGCTGAGGCCAGGGACTCAAATTAGAGGTCACACAACGGGAGGCGGTTTCCCCTGTACAAGTACAGGATAGAGATGCTGATTCTTCACCTCCTGTTTCTGGCACTGACTGCAGCTGGAGAGACAATTGCCTAAGAAATGCCAAGTTATTATTACTCTAAACTGCGGTCGTGCCAACAGCACCGCACTTTGTCCTCTGATTCCATGGCTTCCTGAGGAGGCTAATTAACCCCAGGCTTCCTGCTCTTCCACTGGGAACCTCGACACTTGGTGAGTATTAAATAGAATTTTTAACATTTTCCTTACTAATGGTGCCTGTTTTAAAAATACATGTGTGGTAAAACTGTCTCGTTTTGAAATTTGGGAAGACCCAAGTAAGTGCAGCGTTTAAACACACTGAGGGTGCGTTACTGCCCACGAGCGAACTCAAACCGACTCCGTCACTCCCAGTGGGGTTCAGCAGATCACTCCACTCTGGGCCATCGTGCCCTTGTCTTCAAGTAAACTATTTACGACGGGGCTAAACCTCCAGGATCCTTATCTGGCGTCTATGGTCAACAAGTCAGGACAGAACATGTTGATTATCCGAGTGTCCGAAACGAAGCCTGCTCACTCTCTGGTTTCCAGCACAGGACGTGGCCCCACCGGTCCCCAAATCCCAAATCGGAGACCCATTAACCCCACCCCCACAGTCATCCGCCCTCCCCACCTTCATCAGCACCACCATGGCCCAAGTTTCCATCACCTCTCACCTCTGGGGCCCCTTTCCTCTCTCTTACTCCCTTTCAATCTAGTTTCTACGCAGTGCTCAGAGGAATCGTTTGAAAAACACAAGTGTGATCACAGCATATTCCTGTTTAAAATCCTCTCATAGTTCCTGAGTGGAAAAAACACAGACTGTCTTCCCTCTGCTCTCACACCACAACGATCGACACGAACGACTTCTGTGACCAAACGTGTGGGGGTTTCTCCCCACACAAGCAAGTAGGCAGTTCCGCAGTGGACACAGCTGGGTGTCCTCCAATCCAATTCAGTTCTGTTGCTGTCCGCCTGGAGATGGATCAGGTCCCACAGGGGAGGGCTCAGTCCCCAAGGCTGCCCTACTTCTCATGCCAGTGGCAAGCCCCAGGCTGCTTCCCCTGTGCTTCTGATCTACCAGCTATGAATTAGTGTTCCCATGATCACCTCTTTGGGTTTGATTCATTTGCTAGAGCGGCTCACAGAACTCAGGGAAACAGTTATGTTTACCGGTTTATTACAAAGGATATTACAAAGGATACAGGAATGGAGGAGGGGCACAGAGCTCCCAAGCCCTCCCTGGGGGCCACCCTCCAGGAACCTCCACGTGTTCAGGTATCCAGAAGCTCTGCAAAGCCAATCCTTTTAGGTTTTAATGGAGGCTTCATTAGGTAGGCATGATTGATTAAATCATTGGCCATTGGTGACCAACTTAACCATCAGCCCCTCTCTCCTTCTTGAGGTTGGGGGTGGGGCTGAAAGTCCCAATCTTTTAATCTTGCCTTGGTCCTTCCAGTGACCAGTCCCAGCATGAAGCTACTTAGGGGCTACCAGCCATCAGTCAACTCATCCGCATACATAAAGACATCACTTTGGAAATTCCACAGATTTTCAGAGTTTTATGCCAGGAAAAGGGGTCGAAGACCAAATTATGTATTTCACTATATCCAGCACCTCATTTCTCTGAGATAATGTCTAGATGTCATAGCCCAACTAAAATTCAAGACTCTATCGCTTCTCGGCCTTCTGGCTAAGATCAAGTGTAAAATTCAAGACTCTTCCAGATCCACCCCTTCCTACCCCTCTAGGCAATTTCCAGCCACTCTGTCCCTTGCTCACTGAATTCCAGCCACCCTGGCATTTCCACAGTTCCACTGGGTCAAGTTCTCTCCTGTCTCAGGGAGCTCCCTCTGGCTTTATTTTCACCTATTACACGCTCCTCCTCTTCACCTGCCAACTCCTCATCCTTCAGGTCACAGTAGATGACCCTTCCTCAGAGAAGTCTCCCTGCAAACAAAAGTTGATCAACAAAAGTTGATCTCCTTACCGCTTGCTCTGAGAGCACCTCACATACAATTCCCCTTGATTTTACATGCACTCACATGATTATCTGCTTAATGATTCTCTTCCCAACTAGACTAAAAATTCCATGAAGACTCGTCTGTCCAATCCACTGTTGTACCTCCAGGACCTAGTACAGTGACCCGCTCAATAAATACGTGTTGGATAAACACTTGATTGCTGATGCAAACCAAACCTCTACCACTGGACAAGCATTTCAACTCATTTTGAAATAGACAGAGATCTTCATTATTAACTGAGATGCTTAAAAAGAGAAACTAAGTCTTATGGCACAGTATGCGTGGAAAAGGCATGTGTGTGCTCTTGCTGTATGCAGGCAAGAATAAATGCTGAGTTAAAGGCCTTTTAGAAGCTATAGGCTTCAAGAGCAATTCTTTAAAAGTTGAGAAACAACGATGTACTGAAAAGCTGCTTACCATCTTTAGGTTTCCAGGACTAGCTACGAGGCACACTTTCCTTCTGCCCCAAGATGCCTTCCAAAGTGGGAAAACAGTAACAGAAGCCCAGGCTCAGAGAAGCTGAGCATGCAATGCATGCAGAAGACAGAATACAGCATAAGCCGGTGCAGAAGCCTTAACACACTGTGCCGTGCTGACTTCTAGGGCTCAGGAGAGGCCACGTTCTAACATTGATTACGATGGGGAGGCACTAGATTATCACATTAAATCCTATGAGAGGAGGAAATGTTAATAAAGGAAGAGATGACCTGACCCATATAGGGGAGCTTTAAAAATCCAGGGCTGCATTTTAGTCGCCAGACCTCACTGACCCAGCTGTGCACACCTGGCCTGAGACCAAATGAAGAGAGCAATCAAATGACTCCAGGAAGCAAACTAAAACATAATGCACTAGCTACACTCTAGGAGGAGGACAGCTTTTACCTGGCTCCAACAGGTGTGCTCAGGGTTTCCATATGGTAATTTATTCAACTAACAAAATTTTTTGTGCACTTAACTATGCACCAATCACTGTGCTATCAAATAATTTATAAAAAGAAATAAAGATTGACACAGACAAAATACGTGGGCAATAAAAACATAAAATAGGGAGATTTGACCTAGCCAGAATATCCTGAAGAAGTGAGGACACTTGAGGTGACACCAGAAAGGTAAATAAGAGAAAATTGGGTGAGGAGAAGGAAGGGCATTCCAGGCTGTGGGGACAGCAAGTGCAAAGGCCCTGCGGCAGAAGGGAGCCGAGTGAGTCGAGAGGACTGCAGGAAGGCCAGCCAAGGAGGCCAGGGGGAGAAAGCCTGGGGCGTCAGGGGAAAGGGGACTGCAGGGGCCGCAGGGGCCATGGTGCCAGCGCAGCAGACCCTTGCAGATCGCATTAGGCTTTGCCTTTGTCCAAAGAGGAATAAGAAGAAATGAGAGGATTTTAAGAAGGAGAGTATCCTAATCCGTTTGAGCTGAGGAGCAGTCACTCTGGCTGCAGGGTGGAGTAAAGATTTAAAACTTCCGTTTCTGACAGTACAGTGGGCAAACACCCTGGAAAACCTCTGAACAGAAACAGCTACCAAAGCTGCATTTCTAAAATGAGCCAGTGAACTGTCAGGAAAGAAAGGAACCCACAGAGTACAAACACAAAGCAAAGTGTGACTCTGGGTACTTCAGAGCAATTTTGTCTTGAAGGCACCTGCCGAGCCCTGCTGTCCTTGAACTTGTACTTTGATGGCTGGTCAGGGAACAGAAGAAATGAGATAAATCTTAAGGCCTGCTTATTGGAGACCCTCACATAAAGCTGGTTTCCCAGTTTGTTGCATCTTCTTTATAATAGAGGAAAAAATGAACCTATTGCCCAAAAAGGAAGAATACGGAAACTACTGGTCTTAGGTGCCATGTATTAAGGGAAAATGTGTCCCCAGTAAGAATTTTTTTTTTATTCCAGAGATGGAATTGCCCAGGCTGGCCTCAAACTCCTGGTCTCAAAGGATCTTCCTGCCTCAGCCTCCCGAGTAGCTGGGACTACAGGCGTGAGCCACTGTGCTCAGCCGAGAAAAGAATTCTTAACCACAAACCAGTCCTGTGTTTTGTTTTTGTTTTTTCAAATTCTTGTTCCTTGCTTGCATCCACAAACAGAAATTTTAACTTAAAGAGGTCTCTGGTTAGTAGTGCCCCCAGATGAATGAATGAAAGAAGGAAACTCTGATTGTCTCTGGAGGAAAATAACTGTAATTGAAAACTAAAAAAATATATATCAACTGATAAAGTTCCCCCCAAAATTAGCTTTAAGAAACAATAATAGCAACAAAATGGATAAGGAAGCAAGGCTACCCAAAACAAAAACAGCAGAATCAGACCCATGAAGATTCCCCCTACTGGAATTATACAACAAAAATATAAAATTGACACATGTAATATGCTTCAAATATAAAAAGAATGCTTGAAAAAAAATGATCAAAGAACAAAACATTATAAAAATGACAAATTAGACCTTAAAGAACTAAATGGAACTCTTGAAAATAAACAATATAATAATCAAAAGAAAAATCTCAGTATAAGAGTTAAACAGACAGAACAATGGCCTGCAAACATATAAAAAAATGCTCAACATCTCTAATCATTAGAGAAATGCAAATCAAAACCACAATGAGATATCACCTAACCCCAGTGAGAATGGCCTGTATCTAGAAATCCCAAAACAACAAATGCTAGCAAGGATGTAGAGAGACAGGAACACTCTTACACTGCTGGTGGGACTGCAAATT
>VBSM01000565.1:3936057-3983000 GCA_008086735.1 Cheirogaleus medius
CTCCCGCCTCGGCTTCCCAGAGTGCTAGGATTACAGGCGTGAGCCACTGCACCCAGCCCAAGCCTGCCTTCCAAGGCCCCTTCACAAACTGGCCCTCACCAAACTCTCCAGTTTTATCTCCCATCTCTAACCCTCGGCTCCCTACACCCAAGCTGCACTGAGATACGTGGCATGTGCACTTTCTTCTCTCCAGTTTTGGGCGCTGGTGCCCACCACAAGTACAAGTAACTGCTCCGTCAATGATAGTTGACTGGCTGAATGAATGAATGAATGAATGAATAAACGGGTACTTCCACAAACTACTGCCGCTATAAAGATTCTTCTCAACCCATGGGTTTTAATATTTTTATTCATATCCAAATAACCTAGGCAGGAGTTGGATTTTATCAGAAAAGGGAGAACTCACACAGATTAGTGACAAAAGGAAATTGCTCAAGTTCCTGTGCCCCAGGCATCCTGGCAGGGCAAGGAGGAGGTGGACAAGAAATCCCCACGTGCACAGTTACCTACTTGTAAGCCAAAGTAGCACTGAAATGCTGTTGGATGTAGGCCTCTAGAACAGTGTTGAAATGCTGGAATTTCCGGTCTGCAATGAGCCCTATAATGTAGATCTGAGGAAGATGCAGGGAATCAGTATTTTCAGGACAAACACAGGGCAAGAAGCCATATTCACCTGGCATAACTCAACCCCTATAAAATTCTCTTACCCAGGAGTTAGTTCACTAATATATAGTTAGTCCTTTTCATTAAGGTAATGTTCACCCAAAAAGCATTTCATGAAGTGTGCTGCACAGTGTTATAAGATAAAATGATTTCATGGCCAAATAACAGGATATCATCATTATACTGCCTTCTTTACTGCAGAATTTTTCAGAGCCTTTACTCTACTTACGTGCATTGTGAATCTCTAAGAGGGTCATGCAATGTTCAGCACTTCCCTGAGTTAATTAATCAAAGGATCTTTTTGTCATGAAACATCTTTCCTGTAGGGCTAGCATTCTAGGGCATCCTCTTGGGAAGCACTTGATTAAGCCACCGTGGTCTCCAAGTTTAAAAATGCAAATGTCCAAGACACTAGGGGTCAACCCATGAAGACTCTATTGGGCACAGATACCCTAATGCAGATGTTTCTTTCTCATGTTTATTTTGACATGACATTGAGAAAACGTGAGTTGTGAGAGAGGAGAAAGAGACCATGTAAGAAGATTGAGGCAGGAAAGATCTGGATGGCCTCCCACCATGAAAGGTTCTGAGTGGACAGGAGGAGCGTAATGCCTAAGTGAGTTGGAGGATATGAGGAAGAAGAAGGAAAAGGAGAGGTAGGGAACATTTTAGGTGCTTTGGAATGTAGACTAGCCCCCAGCATTCATGGAAAGCCAAAGTGACCATTCACAGTATCCAGCCTCATACACCTTCAACCAGTGTCAATCTGAAAGCAACACTTAACATTCCCCTTTCACCCACCATGCCCCATGCTTTCAAATGAACTAGAAACAAGCAAAAGAAAACAGCAGCTCATTCGTTGGTCTGGGTGCCAAACATTACAAGGCCTCCAAAGAATTCATGACAAGAGCCACAGATTCTCAGTATTCTCATAGTCAGACACCCATTACTGCCTAATGTCAATAAACACTGTCCCCTCTCTCTTACCAAAGCATCGAAGACGAGGATGTCATACTCATTACTGTGAGAATGCTCCATCATGATGTTGAAGAGTGCGTCCAGAGTGTCCTGGAGAAACTGGATGAAATAATGAAGGTCGCATTAAGAACAAGTGCAGGTAACCCAGAATCCTGCTCTTAAGTGTCTATCCAAGAAAACGAGAGCACACATCCGCCACAGGCCACGTTCGAGAAGTCTGGAGCAGCTTTATTCACGAGAACTAGAACTTGGAGCAACTCAATCGCCCATCGATGCAAACCGCCCATCAATTGCAAACTGCTTCCACATGCAACACTGAAGATGACCTGCACAAGCACTGGATTGCGTAAAAGATGCCAGACACAAAAATATACATTCTTCACTACTCCTTTCTCACGGAATTCAAGAGCAGGTAAAAACCCATCTGTGATGACGGTAGTCAGAACAGTGGTTACACAAACGGGGCTGTTGACCAGGAAAAGGTAGGAGGGGACCTACTGTGATGCTAAAAATGTTCTGTGTCTTGATCTCATGGTGGGTGGTGAGTACACAGGTGTGCACACGTGTAAAAATTCACCGGGCTGTGCTCTCACCATAACTGCTCTGTACCTATTTCATATGTAGATTATACCTCAACAACAAACCTTTTTTAGAAAGAAAAAAAGAATGCAAAAAGGAGGCAATGGAGGGCCCCCGTGCCATGTGACAAGCTACCTGAAGGCTACAGAGCTTATGAAAGGGGTGTCTGGGGAACTACCCTGCCATTGCTGAACCAGGTGGGTGGGTCAATAGTCTACATTTAAAGCATCTGGAAATTCTACACTGTTTCTCAGGTATAGGAAATTAAATAAAACTTGATTCTCTTCCCTCCTAAGGGATGGGTCAATATTTCCTATAATCCCTCAAAACACAGAATAACCACATAAAGATGTTTAATCCCGGTGTTTCTAGCTGTACCAAGTTCCCAATAGAAACATGACCACCAAGACCACTGGGAAACACTTGTCCCAATTCATAGTGCTGGAGAGGAGGGCTTGGTTTCTGCTGCCTTAATTAGACCTGCACTTCAGACACTTCATACCCTCCACTACTCTGTGGATGCAATAATATGTCTGACATTTGCATTGTTTTCTGCTTGTTTCACTTAAAATGTAAGTCCTGATGTCTTCCCCTTTCTCATCTTTAATACATAATGTTCTCCAAGCAGCAGAAACCAAGAATACTTTTTATTTCTAACAATGATGTGTGGGTAGTACTAAGGGATAATTCTACTCTATATAGCAGCATATAACAACAAAAATAATTAATAGGTACTATTTATTGAACTTTGTATGTTTCACATGCTTTGTTTAATTATTGTGTACTATGCATAAGAGACAGCTGCATAATTATTAAACATTACCACCTTGAATGCTCGTATCAACCCTGAGAACTATGTCACATTCATAAAATTATCACATGAAGCTGGCAAGTGGGAGAGTCGGATGTACACTCAGGCTGATCTAATTCTAGAGACTGGCCACAGCCATGGTTCTCTGCCACTCGACATCCACGGCCATTGAATAATGTCATCCCCCTGGATTTCCCAATAAAGATTCCTCACGGCAACTTGGGGCAATGTGTCCCATCACCAGAGAAAGAGTTGCCCCATCTCCTTCAACGCTTCGTTTCTCCCCTGGAGTCACCCATGATTGAAATTTCTACCACTGATGGATGCATACAAACAAAATGAAGCCCCACTGACCTTCACCACTTCCTCTCCATCCACAATCTTCAACTTCTCCAAATTCTCCTGCAGCAGTTGAGGCTTCATACGCCACTTCAGCAAACCCAGCAAGCCCACTAAAATAGAGTCCACACGTGCAGAATTACTGTCACTGGGCTAAACTGTCCATACCATGACCTCCCTGGGCACGTACACACACACACACACACACACAGACAACTCTTGATGATTCCGTTACCATTCTGGGTGAGCTTTGTGGAGCACACCAGAGTGGAAATGGAGAACACATCCCGGGAGCTGACGGACAGCCCCCCGACGCTGCTGGAGCTTCGGCTCAAGGTGGCCCCCTTGTTTTCCACATGGTGTCGATAAGAAGGAAGGGTCAGGTAAGCGCTGGCGTCCTCCATCTTCTTGCTATCCCCCTGGAAACAACACTTTGGTTACTGCCCCTAGCCAGGGATACATACCCAACGCTACACATAGCTGGCAGCGGCCAAGTTGCACACTGTGAAGTGGAGAGGGCCACAGACAGTGAGGAAAATCATCAGAGAAGCAATGAATATCAGCTGGTGAGGCAAGGCTGTTTTTCCACAAAACAGGCAAGAATCTAAAGTTACATTAATGAAAAAGTGTTGACCAACCAATTGAAGTCTCTGTAAAGTTCATTAATGGCAAAAAAGGGAACTGAAGATTCCTACACAGGCCATTTTAAGTAATCCTTTTCTTAAGGTTATAATACGCGCCCACCAGCAAGATAAGGAATCCAGCTTAACACATTGACTGCCACACAAAAAAATCAGAAACTTTCCCTTGGGGCCACAGTGTTTCACATGAAAATAGAATAAAAACTTTGAGTGTAATTTAAAGGAAAACATAAATAGAAAAACAAAATTGATTGACTTATATTCATTTAATCCACGTTCTAGAACTAAATTGTCAAAATTAATTGTAACAGTAAGAACCTAACTCGTGGCAGTTAATGTGTTAAAGAAGTTAATGGCAAAGACACTAAGTAGGAACATCCTGGGACCTAGACCTGTTCTGCCATTCGCAAGTCCATGCCACCTGGGATGTGTTCCTTGGCCTTCCTGTGCCTCATTTTTTTAAAATGAGTAAATTGAGGAAAATCATAATCTGTACGCTAGAGCAGACTAAATAAGGACATTGCCTACAGAGTGCATGGTAGAGTGACAGACACATAAGTTAAAATGAATGATGAGAGGGAGGCATTGTAGTAGATAACATTTATCTTACTCTGCACCAGGAGCTGAACCAAGTGCTTTATGCCTTAGTTCATTTCATTGAAGCCTCATGACAATTATATGAAACAGACACTGTTATCATCCTCAGTTGAGGAAACTGAGGCTTAATGGGGGAAAGTAAAAAGGAAACTGACTGCAACTGGACCTCTGCACCCAAGGAGTGGACAATCTGCCGGGGAAGGATGGCTTTCAAGCCAAGAACTAGCTCAAAGTGTGATAAATGAGAAAACAGAGGTTTTACTGATGAAAATCGGTTTTCTGGAAAAGTCAGACTCAGAGAAGAGTACTGCATGCTAAGGCCTTGATGAGGCTGTGTTTGCCATGCATACTATAGGAAGAAAAGGGCAATTTCAGCCTTCAAGGTTAAGAAAGCCAAGGGCATGTGTTTGATCCCTGCGCTGGCCACTTAACCTGGCTGTATTTCATAGCCACATACGTTGCACCCATCCAGGTGGTAGTAGCTGCATTCTGCTGTCATAAGGGGGCACATGGCAGGAAACATGCAGGTAAGATCAAGGCAAACCCTTCCACACTTCTCAAAGACAGTCCAAGTCTCATGATGTAAAAATAAAAATAGTGGGCATATGTGTTCCCTTTACAGTTTACGTGGTCCTTTCACATGGGCCATCTTATTGGGTTGTCATAAATATTGCTGTCACTGCTTAAGAAAAAGGAACTGAGACTCGGAAAGGCATGTGAAATGATTCCAGATTTAGTCGGCAGCAGGATCAGGACGCCAGATTCTAATATTTTTCCATTAGCTACAGTGAAGCATCTTTCAAATGTCTGTTGTAGGTCTTCTACATGTCCCATAAAGGTCTTTACACAGTCAGGAGCCCATTTCTGTACTTAAAAATAACGTTTTCCTTTTATTGAGCTCTCCCATGTACCCATAATTGCTGTGTTTATGTGCACTGTCTCATACGATCCTCGCAGTTATGCACGGAGGGAGCACAGATGAAGAAACAGAGGCCCAGAGAAGTTAAGGTTTTGTAAAAGGCCACACAGCTGGTAAACCCTGGTGTGTGTGTGTGATTCCGGGGTCCCTGCTGTTAAGCACTAAGCAATTCTGCCATTGCCCCTTCCTTCCTGTACCCCCTTCAGGGCAGAGTTTATTCTAACTCGTGGTACCTTGAGGACAACCAAGTCATGGCATCCGTCATGCAGAGTCGTCCCATCTTCTTTCATCAGTTTCACGTAGGACATGGCAAAGTTCTTTTCTCCTTTGTCTTTAGCTGGAAATAGCATTGTGAGGTCAGGAAAGGCAATGATACGTGGGCCACCCAGCTATTCCATTCTCTCCCACTTACAGAAGCCGCAGAGATCCCATTTGGCTGGGTACTCACATTCCAGAGATGACCGGTGTCGAAACATGAATCGCAGATGGATCCTCTGCATGTCTTCGATAGGCACAGCCACCTCAGCAGGCAGAAACCAGAGCTCAGGAGACAATGAGTTAAAGGGCCCTCACTCCACCCCACCCGCAACGGCAGCCTGACCATTTAACTGAGAGAGCTGCCTGCTGATTTACTACACATCCATCGAGCCTGATGAACTGTAAATAAATTACATAAGAACTAGCTATGAAGAGAAAATAAAGTACCAAATGTAATCCATTTGGCAAATTGCATGCCCAGCCAATGAAAAGAGGTCTGTAAATTATAGTGAGGAAAAATGAATCTCCCCAAATTGATATAAAAGTCACATAACTTCAGCACAGGATTTGATGCACTGCAAACTGAACAGTGCACATTTTCCTCACACACTCCAGGACTTCTGGCGATTGCAGCAGGGCTTAGCAAGTTAATAGTGGTAGTTCGGGAGTTTGCTTGAGGACTCTCATTTATGCAAATTAATAAAAATGTTTTAATACGATAATATTTGGAAAAATCCTTAGGGCTCATCCCACCTTTGGCTGGACACATTGCTTCTAAGGACACTGAGCTAAGACAGTCACCCACTGGTCACCCCAGTATCGCTGTCCAGCGAGTGGCCCAACAGCACCACTGATTGAGATGTTCTGGGCCTGGCCCTGCACCACCCACCTCCCAAAGCCACCCAGCTCCCCTGCACTGTGCGACTCAGGCCAGTGCAGAGAAACTCAGCTATCTGTGAGGAAGACACTTTGATTTTAAAAAAGGGATAAGTTTGCACTATACAGATGACTATCTAAAGCCAAAACAGATGTATACTTTTGGGCACTTTCTGTTGGAGAAAATGAAATGTGGCCTGAGCAGGCCCACCACCCTGTGTTCCAGACAAAGCGAAAGAACTGAGGGCCTCGTGGGTAACCGCAGTCCCATCCAGCCTTTCACTGGGGACTGAATGGTTACCGAAAACTACAACCATGCGGGGCCCTGGCCATGCTGATGTAAGACAGAGTCCTCACACGCGAAGAGTCATGGTCCACAGAGGGCGACATGTAACACCCTGTGACAAGCACTAGCAAAGAGATAGAATGGGGTGCAAAAGAACACAGAGAAGAGAAACCCAACCCAGACCAATAACTTTTTGACCCCAAAGTTGGGCAAGTCATCAATTTGAAGACAGTGCCTACCAGGAGATACACTGGAGGGAAATATTAAACAGTAATACGTGTGACAAGTCAAAAACCATTGGGTTTGAATTAGCTACCACTGAAAAAGAAGTCATGTGTGTGTCTTGACTTTGGAGTCAGAGCACAGTGTGGGTAAAAAAATACTACTACTAATAATAATATCTCATTATAAGGCAGAGAGATTTAAACTATGATCAAGCTTCGCTGCTCACTGAACTAATTCCAAATTCTTATTCCAACGCAGGTTATTCCCGTCTGCTTAGTGTGATGATCTGGTAATGTGAATATTTGTTGTTAATTCCACTTCCATCTAGTGGAATTAGCAAAATGACATCTTTCAGGCACTATGCAGCCTTTTATAGGCTCGCATTTGCTTGCAAGCTCTGTTACTCCCCTCTGCCAAGTAGCACGGTACGATTCGATGGGTTAGGCAGTGTCCACAAGAGACTGTCTGGCAGTTCGACGTTGCTTAGGTCCTAGACCAGTGGGTGATCAAGAGAACCATGGTGTGCACCCAGCAGGCCTCCATTTCTACTGCCTGCTAGGGTGCTGTGTCAGATCCAGGGGGTGCCTCTGAGGACCCTATTCCCTTACAGGTGGTGACTTCTGCTGTAACCCAGAGCTAAAGAAGTTCTTTTCTGTCATGATTGGTCTCAGAATTGAGCTGGACATTTCATGAAGAAAAACATAATTTATTCTTGTGTGTTGTTCACAATCACATTGATCCATCAAACCTCCCGCGTGCTTAGATTAAAACAAGGAATGTCTTTTTAAAATGTTACTATTATATTTTTTTTTTTTTTAGAGATGGGGTCTCACCCTGTCACCCAGGCTATAGTGCAATGGCATAACCATAGCTCACTGCAGCCTTGAACTCCTGGGCTCAAGTGATCCTCCTGCCTTAGCCTCCTGAGTAGTAGGGACTGCAGGCATGCCACCACACCTGGCTAGTTTTTTTTAATTAAAAAACATTTTTTTTGTAGAGATGGGGTCTCACTGTGTTGCACAGGCTGATCTTAACCTCCTGACCTCAAGCAATCCTTCCCTCCCAGTGCTGGCATTTACCATACAGCATGAGCCACCACGCCCAGCCAAAACAAGGAATTTCTATTAATAAAATATGTTCAACAGAATACTAGCCCTGGGATATGACACTAGGAAAAAAGGAAATGCCCACAGTTGGCTGAGGTTTGGGAAGGGCTCTGCACTCTCACTTCCGTTTGCAGATCTGCAGAGCACGTTACATCGCAAAGGCTCTGAGAACCTGAAATAAGGAAGTCTTTGACTTCTATATTTGTTCTCAAATGTCTCAACATTTCTCACATTTGTCTGACCAGGGAACATTACTTTAACACAACACCACTTTGTATTCCACAGAAGAGTTTGGAGGGGACCGCTATATGAGAGGGACCAGAAGGGAGACTGAATCACATATTGGAACTAGCACATCCTTCTTGCGCCTCTTCCCCCACTGCAGAGAGGCACGAGGCTGCCCACCACTATGAATTATACCGCCTTGCAGAAGGGGGGCGTAAAAAACAGGCAAGAGTCAGGTGTTTGAGGGGCATTTCGAAGGAGTGAAAAATCCAGTTTGGTTTTCCATGCTGAGAAAACTTGCAAGTATGACTGATCACGAATTGTATCGACTGAGTGTGTACCCTCTTCTAAGGACTCTTCTGACAGTGTTGTGTGTGTTGAATGCTGTCTTCGCCACAGTCATCCTGTTTCTCTCATTTTACAGTTGAGGAAACCAGAGCACAGAGTGGCGGAATGACCTGCCCAAGGCCAAACAGCTGGTGAGCATTACAGCTGGAACATGAACCCAGATCCTCTCATGGATCCCCGGGTCCATGCTCACAGCTGCTTTGCTCCACTGCTCTGACAAAAAGGAGGAGGAATGTTAACTGGTCCAGTCGGCGCCCTGTTCCCTCGGGTAGTGTTGAGAAGCACAGGCCCTGCTCAGGTTCGAATCCCGGCTCTGACATTTACAGCAGTGTGATCATGGGCAAGCTACTTACCTGTTCTGTGTCACAGTTTCATCTGGAAAATGCGGGGAATATTACAGAACCCATATGGCTGTTGTAAGCAGTCAATGAATTGTTTAAATAAAGCACTTAAAGCAGTGACTGGCTGCTTTGGTAGGAACTGGATACATGTTTGCTGCTATTAGTGTTATTAATTATTATTATTATTATTATTACCTTCACTGTTTCCATCCAGCGTGGCTGTTTGACTTGATAGTACACAACGGAGTGATACTCATTCATGGGCTTGTCCCCAGCTCCCACGCAAATTGCATTCTTACCCAAGAAAAACAAAGAGAGAGAAAGCAATGCAGAATTGCCATTTTCTGTCCTGAAGCAATTTTGGTCCCAAGGCCATGGCCAGCCTTAGGGCCTGAGATCACTCTGCCTTCCCTAACCCTTCCGCCAGGTCCCGCCATGGCCCTTCTACATTACGGGTTTATACGTGGGGGCCCCTAGCCACGGGAGTGACAGCTGCTTAACTACAGAAATTCTATTACTTCCATCCCGGAAACCGCTGGAGCGCGCCCGGCGCTGACGCGGCTGCCTTATTGTAAATGGTAACCAGCCTTGGAGTTGCTGCCCGTCTTATTAATCCTATTTGTTTCCTAAATCCGAATGTGCGCAAAGTTTACAAACAGGCTCAGATCAGCCAGGCAGCAACTCCTTCTGATGGATTTCTAATGTTAACACACCAGGGGGTGGGGGGAGGGGGGAGTGCCAAGCAAGGGGAGAGAACAGGGGCTTCAGAGAGACACACAGGTGCCCTCCCTGGGATGGAGGGAGCTAGGAGAGAGAGGTTCAGCCCACAGTGATGGAGCATCTTTTGGGTACCAGGCCTGTGCTAAGCACTGGGACGTGGGGATGAGTCAGATATTGAACATAAAGCGAGCTCACAGTTTGGTGGAGGGAAGAACACGTAACAAGTCACTCTAGCAATGTGACATGACGACAGACACACGTACATACTACGTGGGGCTCAGAGGAGGGACACTTAGGTGCAGCTGTAAATTAGGGAGGAGACGACAACCGAGCACCCTGCAGAAAGATGCTGAGCTGGCTTTGAGCAGGAATGTGGGAAGGGCACTCTGAGCAGAGAGTGAGTGCAGAGCACACAAACAAACCTGTGCAGGATAGTTATTCAGTGCCATAAAATCCTCCCTCAGAGTTTCAGAAAGGAGTTGACTGAGTAACAAGGAATTATCTTCTGGTAGCGTACAACAGCCCTTAATTCTCTCTCTCTCTCTGCGTTCATTCCAGCTTGTCTAGCCTCAAAACAAGATTCAACCTAGGATCACCCAGAGGGCATAAATGCAGTCCAACAGATTTTTAACCTCAAATTGCCAGACTTCTAGGGACAAGAGGGTTCGTTTTTGAGCCTCAGCCCCTAAAATGGCAAAACACTGTGCCTCTGGGCATTTCTATGGTAAACAAGTTCATGCCTTTCACCGGATTCCATTAGCTTCTCCAGGGGATCCTGGACCCCCACGAGGTTAAGTCACCAAAGCTGGCCACATGGAGGCACTCCATGACCCCTGGCGAGCCCTGCTGACCTGTGGGAAGGAGGGCCCTACTCTCTTGCTGGAAAGCTTCCTCATTGCTTCTACAGGAAAAGAATGAGCTTGATTTCAGCATTAACTGATGGTACTGGTAGCCAAATCAAATCCATTTGAAAGTGGGATACAGAGTCCTTTTAGAACTTGTCTTCAAAAAAAAAAAAAAAAGGATAACCAGTGAACTGGAAATGAGCAGACACACAACTCTCTTGGTTTTCCACGGAGGAAGCCCTTGAGAACTTCTTGAAGCACTGAACTAAAAACATGCTTCCCAACTTTGTCTCTATTTAGAGAGTGCTAAGCCTTTACACACACCACCTCACTTAATTCAATCCTTACAACCACCTCTCGCGATTACTGTCATTCTCCTCATTTCACAGCTCTGTAAACTGAGGCCTGGAGAGGTTAAGTCACTTGCCCAAACAGTGGCAGAGCTGGGACTACCTCCCAGACCCTCTAATGCCTTGCCCATGTTCCTTCTATAATAACCTAGATGCCTTCCAGCCTACAAAGATTTATATCTGGTGACATTTATGGGCCTAGTGTTTCTGTAGCTCCGGTGAATCCCATGTAGCTTATAAAATTAGAAAATACACATATATCTCTGATGAAAGTAAAACTGCTGTACGGCAGGCAACTGAATCTCACAAAACTATCCTGATGATAAAAATTTTTTATTTCCCAAGGCTGGAGAAAAAAGTCTCAGTATATTCTGAGAAAGACCAAAGATTGCCCTCACCTCCAACACTTCAGAGAGAAAACCAAATGCTGCAAAGTGTGCAGCAGAGCATCGTGATCAGGAACCAAGCCCAGTTTCAGGGAAAATATATATTTTTATACATCTCAAGTAAGACTGTTCAATGATTTTCCACGGTGCCCATCCCCACCGCCCCCCGGTAACAGTGAGAGCCCCGAGTTGGTGTGGGAAGCCTCAGCCATTGGAGAAAGTCTAAGTAAGAATCAGGGAGCCTTGGAGATTTAGTGCCAACGTGGCCGGGGAAGAGACATCTCAGCAGGAAGAAAAGTCCGCCTCCCAGCACGTGCCCCGTTGACTCTGCGAGAATCACGTGAGGAGTGGGTGACACCACGGATGCGAGTGAGCACTACTGTGACAAGGCCACGGCGTGGGAAGGTGCCGACGAGCATCCCTGAGGAGGGACTCAGGCCCGGAGTCAGGATCCCTCCCTGGTGACTGTGGCTAAATGTCACGAACACCTAATCAGATGATTACCTCATCGGATATTCACAAGGGAAAGGTGCCATCGCTGGTCTGGTTTTCAGGCAGAGACGCTCAGGCTCAGAGAGGTTACATAACTGCTCAAAGTCATCTTGCTAATCCAGGCTGAGCTGGGCTCTGAGTCTGGCTGCCTGGCCCCGGAGGTGACAGTCTTAACCACCACCCCCACTGCCCGGCCCCTGCCTCCACCTCCTCGAGCTGGCTTGTCTCAGGGAAGTGGGGGTTTCTGGGCCCAGCGTCTCAGCATTCTCTCTTCTCCAGAACCCTGTTTGCAGCTGGGTCACCACGTGACTCCTTCAGGTCTCCCCCACCCCCCAAGAGCTTTACCTGCACTTGGTCCTCCTTCCCCAAATGTTACTCTCCTTCCTGTAATGCATACGACTGTATACCAGGTGCCTGACATCTACTGCTTTGTTTAACTTGCAACCCAGGAGGAGAGGTTATTATTCTTTCTCTCTTTTTAGATGGATAAACTTGCTCAAGATCAGACAGCTGACAGGAGAGGAGGCCAGGATTTGAATCCTGGCTGTCTGACCCCAGAGCCCAGCCCATGAGCTTCCCTGCTAAGACCCCTCCTGAGCAAGGTCCTTGGGACCCCAAAGTGAGCCGAGGGTAGTCCTAACCTACTCTGCCCTCTGGTCCCGCTCTGCCAAAGGCAGCATGCACCTGGAACAGGAGGAGAAATCAATATGCCTAAAGGGGACTGTTCCCATAAGAACCTGCCAGTATCAAACAAAAGTGTTGGAATGTGCTGCCTGACACCTAATTAGGCAGTAATATTTATTTCTGCAAATAGAAAAGGAAAAGCCTCCCACAGGCTTCCTTAGCAATTTTCAATAGTCAGTCAACTGAACTCCCCCATAACTTCCCTACCAGAAGAAACTGCAAATTATCATCGTACCCCACAATCACCTTTCCCCCAGAATATCTGCTCATCGGTTCATCCTCGGCAAGTGCAGCAGCTCGACTTGGTTGGGTGCGACTTGAAAGGTGGCACACGTGGAAGTAGGAATGGTTCAGACAGGAGATAAGATGCCTGCTTGCCTATTAACTGCTCCTTTTAATCTGTCCTCCGCCAACACAGAAGGCAAGTGTATCGATGTTTCAAAAATGAAGCTGAGGTTAAAAAGTTCTCCAACAGGTAGTTAGATAAAAATAACTTCAAAGGGATGGTCTATACATCTGTAAAATGCAATTTTTCCTTTCAGATAAAAACCCTCTGCTCCTCCTTTGTGTTCCTTTGAGCAGAGGGTTTCTCACTTATTTTATTTTTCAGAAACGTTTCAGACCGCAACAAAAGGAGGATGAGTTAAATGCTTAGAATGTGTTTCAGTGGATATTAATTAATGGAGCTAGTCTTTATGAACAAAAAGGCAATTGTGGGGATTTCTTTAAATTTAAAAAATAACTATGTATCTTCCCAGAATTTATTACAAGTGCTTTTTAGCCTCATTTTTAAAATGAGAAACAAATGGAAGACTTTTTAAAAAATGTATAAGCATTACGGTAAAGTATTTAAGACGGCCTGGAACCTGGAATCAAACCCCATCTCTGCAAGACACTAACTTTATGACCCTGGGCAAGTTGTTTTACTTGACAAAGGTTTTGTCAAATGGGAGATGATAACGTCACACCTCACACAGCCTGCCTGACACCTGACAATCCCCCTGCCTTGGATTTTCTTAGGTAGAAGGTAGCAATATCAGCTTGCGCTCGAGGCCCCAGAGATAGAACTGATGACTTATCAATCTTCACATCCCCTCTCTGTCTGATTAACTCATCCACCCTGCTTGGCTATCCGATCATCTGCAGTGGCCTAAGAAGATTTGCCCACGCTAAAACTTCTGCTGAGAGCTGATTTTATTTTCAGCTAGGTACTCCGACAGGAGGAATTGAGAAGCAAACCCTCCCACACACTGGACACAAATGCTGACAACCTTAAAGGAAATATAAGCAAATAAATGTAAACACACATGACAAATATTGCACAGGACATATGCTACATAAACATAGCAGTGTGCTTTGCATTCTCCAATACGCTCTCCTAGCCCTCTGGAGACCAATTTACGAATAAGGCTTTCCACCAGAATTTCTGGCTGAGCGCTGGGGAGCTAGATTAAGTGTTGAGAATGTCTGCTTTGAGGACATCCTGAGCCTCCACACCAGCCCAAAGCACTGTATTGATCCTCTCCTTACCATGGATTTTGCCTGAATAAAGCTCAAGTTTCAATGAAAACATTTTAACTGCAAAAAGCTAACCCACATAAGCTGAGACCAAGCAAAAAAACATTAATAATAATAATAAAATATTACAAGAAGAAGAAGGAGGGGGAGTCATGAAAGGAGAGGAACAGACATTGAAAAAGACTGCTCTGGTGTAAAGAAATAACACGAGGTCTTACTAAGGGGCACTGTGCTAACCACGCTCCAAAGGTGAAGATCACATCATTCAACACCACCCTAAAGTCACCTGGCATTTAGAGAGCAGAACTGGGGGGAGGAAAAGCAAATCTTTACGAGCAGAGAGGCCCTGTCACCCAGAGCAGCAGCCAAGTCCCTTACGGGCAGCACTTTGCCGTCCTCCGCACACACACACATGATCACTTCCACGTTCCTCTGCGTGGTCTTGTTGTACTTGTCAAAGTCACCTTGCAAGAGAGTAATGTAGATGTCGTTCCTGACGTCCCCTGAGGCAGAGGCAGAGAGACACAAGAGTTAGGTCTACTGCAGCAGGCTCGGCACTGACTGGGGGGACGCAGCGTGGGAGGAAGTGCCCCGCCTTGATTGCTATTAATGAAATTTAAATCAGAACCGTTTGGAAAAAGCATTTTTACCTCATCAGGGAGGCTGCAGAAGTAGGTAACAAGGGGATGAAGGAACAGTAGGAAATCAATTGCAATAAGGGAGGTAGGATGGTGAAAATTGGCCATGTTTTTCTCTACAGTGAAATCATTTAATTTTCATCCTCTAGTGACACCTTCTGGGCAGGCAAAGGAAAGCACCCACTGAACTGAACTTGAGTAACCACCAAACCCCCACACCCACGGATCTTCCACTGTCTGCAGAAGCAGAATAGAGTGGCCGTTCAGGTGTCTCAGGACATGCGGTTAGGGACGGGCACAGAGGATCTTCAGGAAGGAAGGGAGGGCAGTAAGAATGGAAAGTCCCACAAGGGACTGCACAAGGTAGTAATCAAAGTATCAAGTAAAGCAGGTACAAATAAGGTATTTTCCCCTAGTGGACCTCCAAGCCAATGTGGAAAGAACGGGTAAGTCAGCGAGAGCAGTCATGGACACGGGCTGAAGACAAGAGGGAGGTTTCAGAAGAGTGCTATTATTGTCAAAAGACCAAATTCCAACAAATTTAGTTTAAACATGGTTTATGATTCTAGAACACTTCATTCCATCAAACAGGGTAAGTTCCAATGAGCCCAGCAGAAGCCGTTCGTTAGCTCTATGGACAGAAAGGGCTGCAGAAGGCAGGCGCAAAGAGCGAAAAGTGACCTGGTCATCAGAGCCACTGCCCTTGTCACAGGGAAACAGAATAATGGAAAAATAACTGACTGGTTAACATCAGGTTGCTTCAGGTTATCTTTGGTGGTAAGGACTAATACAAAGGAAACTTCATTCCCATGTCAACTGAAGACTGCAACTGGCCCATTTGGGAAACTGGCTGTTCTCTCTCTCCTCATGTCTCCCAAGGTCGGATAACAACCCAGTTCGGGCTTGGCAGTCACCTGGAACTTGGGCATGGGTGGCTCCTTTTCAATCCTCAGCCTGGTCTGCTGGGGCCTAGTGCAGGAGCTCAGCCCAAAACAATGCCCTCCGCTAATTTTTATTTAACATCATACAATCTCACTTGTTTTGTTTTGTTTTTTATTACACACACAATTGGAAAATGTTAATAGTAGCGGTTACTTCTGGAAACACAGATTTGAGGGAGCTTTTAACATTTCACTTTATACCTTTTCATGCCATTTGAATATTTTACAATGTGCACGAATTCTTTTGGTAATAAAAAAAATAGCTTAAAAATTTAAGAGAATGACAATATTCCTCCAGATAGAGTGGAATTGTTCTGCATGTAGTAAAATAGAAATGATGTCCATAATAAATTATTAAGTGATAAAGCAAGTTGCAGAACACTATATAAAGTATATTATTAAGTGAAGATATATAAAGTATATAAAATGTGATCCCATTAGTGGGGAAAAAGTGTATGTGTGTATATTTATGTGTTTCTGTTTATTTTGTGAATGCATAGACGTTTTTGGATGCGAAAAAATCGTTTTCAGTGATTACCTTCAAGGAGAGACATAGAGAGGCAATGAAAAAGAAGGCACTGATGCTTTAAAAAAAATGCATCAGATAAGCTGAATTGCCCCCATCTCCTAGGGGAAGGTCAGAGCAGCTGTGTCCCACCTGGCATGATGATCTCTGGGAAGCCCAGCTTCCTGGCCACCACGGTGGTCCTGTCCACCAGGTGTGGATAGTCCTTGCGGATCTGAATGATGTCACCCACCAGCATCTTCATGGTCACCCAGAGACCTGGAAGGGAGCACTCACCATGAAGACCCAATTTCTTCAAGGTGTCCTCTCAGTCTACCCTCCCCTGACCTCTGTCCCCTGTCTCTTTCTGGAGGAGACCACTGGAGGCAGAACCATATGGCCACAGACACAGTGACCCAGCCTGGGAAGAGAAGGGGATCTGGAGCAAGACGTCTCTGGGTCTGAACGCCACTGATCACTCCTAGTAGTGTCAGCCTCTGACAAATTATCCCACCCCTCTAACCCCATCTTTTCCTAAGTGAGAATGACACCATCTATCTCACTGGACTGGGATCAGGATGAAATCAAACAAGGTCACTCTTTAGAGTGCCTGCCACATAGGAGATGTTCAGGATGCATTAATTCCTGTCTTCCTTTAGGCACTCAGACATGCCTCCAATTGGCTTCCATGCCTATGGATCCCACGCTCCCATTCCTCCCAGGGGTCTGTGTGGAAGGAGGTCAGTTTCCCGGGGTTCAGGATTTTCATCTGCTTGCTGGAGAGTCCAGGGCTCCCGGGCCGGGAGAGGCTCAGCACACTCTGCCTGTCAGCACTATACCTTGCCCTCCACTGTCCCCCTTGGAGGCTGTGACTTTGCCCAGCAGGCTGTGTAGAAAGTCATTCTCTGCTGTGACCCTGGAAAGGAAAAGAGAGCTCAAAATGTGTGCATGGTACCTACCTGGAGTCCCCAACTTGTGGTTTGAGGTACTCTGGGGAGCTTCCCAATCCCTCCACATGCCTTAGGTGAAAAGCGAGCCTGCCTGTGTCAGCTAAGAGAATTTGTATGCCAATAAGAACACATCACTCTTTTCACAAAGCAATGTGGCTCTGACATTTGGGAATACCAATGCCACAAGTGGAGGCCATATTTTTATTCCTAGGAAGATGCTTAAAAAAAGAAGGATTCCCAAGCCCTCAACATGAGTATCTGCTCGGCAAGGTGGCAAAGACTGTAGTTGCTCCTGCTAAGTTCTAATCATGTGCCTTATCCAAAGTCACCGGTCTCATCACCTGGACCATCCTTGGTGTTATTAAGCATCGACACTGCTCTCAAACTGGGGGTCCTGATTTCTCAGAGACGCCTTTTAGAGCAAGGAGAGGATCTTCCCTTTCCTCACCACCCCTGTTCTAAGTCACAGGTATGTCTACCTGCCTGTGAGAACCAGGCTAGGGTTCCCTGTCACATGCTCATGCTATGCTGCCGCTCCACAGCTGCACGGCTCTGCTGCACTTGTAACTGATGCATTAATCTTCTGCTGAATAGCTGTTTAATTCCCCCTCTAAACTGCGAGCTCCATGAAGACAGGGCCAAGCCAATCTATCTTATGCATGCTTCATCCCCCACACCTAGCACAGTGCCAGCCTCTGCCAGGCCTCCAGTAAAAGTCTGTTGAATAAAACAACATCTGACGAATGAACAGGAGAGGAGCCTGGCGCTGGGCCCACTGTGCTCAGCCTGCCTCTCACTAATGCAGGGAACAGTTCACTGTGTGTTCAAGCCGCCTGCCCTTGGTGACAAGGGGTATGGCCGAAGAGAATGGGAAGAACTGGGAAATCTCTTACGGGTGGAAAGGAATGAAGTGCTGCTTTTCTTCATCGCTCTCTGCTTTCCCCTTGATGATGTCTGTTATATCCATCACTAGAAAGAGGAGAGAAAGGAATCATTGGTTCAGCGTCCTCCTGCTCACGGGGCGGGATGACAATGGAGGAGACTGTAGGGTAAGAGGTAGAGCCTGGGCTACTCAGGGGTCAGAGAGGCCTAAAAAGGAAAGCAAGCCAGTGCTGGACGACACACGGACAGCACCTGACAGATGGCTCTGGGAGAGCAGGCTGGGAGGTCCGCAGGCCGGGGGAGCATCCGGCAGCCTCGTGGTTCCACAGAGGCCAAGAGGAAAGCCTCAGAGCAGTGGGTATGAAATCAGGCAATTAGGTTTGGATAGGACACATATGTACTGAGTGTCTACTGTGCCTACAAAACCCAACGGCAGTGATTGGGTCTCTGTAGGATCTGAGAACCCAGTGAAATATTCTGAAATTCCAGAGGGATCGTGGATCCTCTGAAACTTCTTAACTCGGCCACCAAAGGTCCATAAGACCAAGGTAAAGCACTCCTGCCCTAGAGTGGGGATTAGAGGAAGGGGGGCTGGAGAGAGGGCTGAGAAAAGCTACTCAGATAGAGCCCACACCCTGGTAACATAAAATACCTCAAACCCTCAGGCTCTGGTCAGGGGGCCATTAAAATTGCTTGTGTAATAATCGACCACCGACTGCATCCAGCTGGAGAGGGGAGTCAGAGGGCAGGGAGGAGGAGGAATTGTCTGAGTCTGACCAGCATCCACTCTCTGCGTCAGACCCGCCTTGCCCATTCTCACTGCCGGTGGTTTGGGAAGAGAGCTCTCCCTCTGGCTCCAGGGTTGTTCATATGCCTGGCCTGGAGGGTCAGAGAATCATATCCTCCCCCCAGAGTATCTGCCTCCGAGATGGGCACAAGAGCTGGGGCTGCCGCTGAAACTAACGAGAAAGAGGTACATTCTTTCCACTGCGTTGCTAAGTGGCAGGATGCAAGCTTGGAACAGCTGGCTAGTATTTTGCCAACTCATTGGACACTCACCCTCATAATAAGACAGGATGAGGACACAGGGGCTGAGCAAGAAAGAGGCAAGTTTGTTTGAGTTCCTGGATATAGCTATGCCTGAAGCAGTCTATCTCTAAACCTTTCAGTTACATCAGTAAATAAGGTATCTTTTTTTTGTTTCTGCCAGTTTAGAGCAGATTTCTGTCACCTGACACCAAAAGAGAGAGCAGACTACAGCTGAAGACAAAGGCACACTTTCAGAGAAGGCTGGAGGACCCTCACTGCCTTAACAGGAACAATGTGGTGTCAGGAATGCCCCACAGATAGAATCAGAGCATTTTGGAGCTGGAGCGGATGTCATGGATTAACCGGGTCCAAGTTATGGGTCCCTCATTTGGCATATTATGAAACTGACCACCTGACCGGCTAGCTATGGACAGTGGCAGTCAGCTCAGCTCAACGTCTTCCCCTCCACCACTCTGCTAGTGGTGCCGGGGGGGGGGGGTAGCTGGAGAGCCAACGGGGCTTTGATTACGGATCAGGGCATCCCGAAGAGAGGAGCTTCAGACCCTGAGTCGAGACATGGTACACAGAAATTATAAATGGTGCACTATTAAAAATTTATACTTTAATAAAAGAATAAAACTGGCATATCAAATTGCCACGTTCACAGGTAAATTGTCTTTTAAGAAAAATGTGCTTTAACTTAAATAAAGTGGGTCGATTAAGAGAAAATATATTAGGTAAATAACAGTGCGGGTTATTTACTCCATAAAAGTGGGACAAGAATGATGAAGCCTGAAAACCCCAAGGAAGCTAAAGCTGGGCGAGAAACGAGGAGCTGCTCGGCAGCCTCGTGCGGGCTCTGCGTCGGGTCACAGCCGCTCTCCAGTGTCCATTTCCATCTGGAATCTAGATGTATGGGAGGTGACTCATTCTGTGTAACTGCATTTCCTGTCCTGGATATTTTTTTAAAAAAAATGATTTGCTCCTCATAATTAGATCCTGCCTGTATTGTTTTTCCTTTTTCATGGCACCGGGGAGCGAAGGCGCCAACTGCTCAGACAGCGCCGCGCTCCCGGTGCTCCGCTGCAGACTCGAGGACCCCATTACTCACTGGACGCATCATAAATCTGGACTTAGTCACCAATTATCTCGATTTAGTCACCAGCAATGTAGTTATTAAGGGCTGTCTGGCATAAATTTTGCAGGGGTGGGGGCGGCTGGAGAAGGGGGGAGAGGAGTCATCTTTAAAATCTAGCCACGTAAAATGTGCATTCCAGTAAAAGTCAGGGGCGCACAGTGTGACGTTACCTGCCACCCCAAAGGGCCTCCTCAGTCCCTGCGTGCACTTCTTCGTGTTAGTGTCCTTAAGATCCATCTTCCCAACTCGGACTATTTGACAAATCAAGTAAATTTTATCTCTGTTGAGGTCTTTATTTCCAAGATCCTGTGGGGCAGGAAACAAAGAGGTACATACACATCACGTGCTGAATGGAAAAGAAAGTGGAAAAGAAAACCCAGGAATGGTCATTTCTGAGGGATGCATTTAGTATGTGGTATGCATGCGCCTATTCTACAATCAGTCTTGCAAAAGGTAGAACACAAGGCTCTCACACCCATTTCATAGATAAGAAAAGTGAGGTTTGCAAAGGACACTGACTGAGACGACTCTGGTGCTTAATCCCAACTCTTCCACCTCAAACTGACAGGAAGGGAGAAGGGTCGAATACGGTATCGGATGTATGGGCAGGACTCCCTGTATGCAAGCTGATGGATCCAAAAATAGCATTTGCTGCAAATGACTCCAACGGTCTCATCACTGCTCAGCACCTCTGCGCGAGAAGGCCAAAGGAAGAGGGAGATAATAACAGCTAGCTACCACTTACTGAACACATCGGCTGGGTTGTGGTGGCACCAAATGACCCCAATATGTCAGAGCTTATAATACCAGTGATTACTGCCCGTGCAGGTGGGCGGGGGCTCTGCTCACTCGCTCACTCTGGGCTCCTGGCTGACAGATCTATCTCAACACAGTGCTTCCACTGTCCCTGTAGCAGGGGAAGGGAACATGGCAAATCATGTACTGGCTCTTAACTCTTCCACCCAGAAGAGATGCACATCACTTCTGCTCACTCGCTCACTCTGGGCTCCTGGCTGACAGATCTATCTCAACACAGGGGCTTCCACTGTCCCTGTAGCAGGGGAAGGGAACATGGCAAATCACATACTGGCTCTTAACTCTTCCACCCAGAAGAGATGCACATCACTTCTGCTTGCACTTCACTGGTCCCAGCAAAGCATGTGGCCCACCTAACCTTAAGTGGGCAGGGAACTGCACTCAGCTGTGTGTTTAGGAGGAGGAAAGAAGAAACCCGTGAGCTGCACTAATGCCTTATGCACTGTGCTAAGCGGCTCAGACATCACCATCATATTTGATACCTAACAGCTCTCCGAAATACATACAATTATTGCATCCCCATTTTACAGATGAGGAAACTGAGACATAAAGAAGATAAGGAGCTTCTCCAGGGTCATAACCTTAGCCCATGAGACTCTGGGCTTTGAGCCCAGTCACTCTGACACCAAAGACCACACACACATAGCTACTACATTATAGCTCCCTTGCCTCTCAGAAAGGCACACAGGAGAGGACACCTGGCTGCTCTGCTCAAAGATAAAAGCTTCAGTGATCCTGGACGCCCCCGCCAGCTGGGATCAGCTAGGGAAGAAGCAATCAGGCACATTGTTGGCGTCAGAGCAGACGGGCCCGGCCTCACTAGATTCTTCTCCTCCAAGTCACTTCTCGTGTGGGCACAGGCACTGCGAACAATCTAACAGACCCAGGGCTCGGCAGAGCAGCCACCCCCCGCCTCTCCCTGTGGCTGGTTTGGGAGGAAGGGAGTGGGGTGTGCACAGTCTCTGGAAACAAGGCAAGGCTCGATGTGGCCCACACCTTCCTGCCTGGGTGCTGTGATGGCTAAATTTGGTGTGTTAGCTTGGCTAGCCTATGGTGCCTAGTTGATTGGCTAAACAGCATTCTAGATGCTGCTGTGAAGGTAGTTTGTAGACCTGATTAACGTCTACAATCAGTCGACTTTAAGTAAAGGAGGTTATTTTCCAAATTGCCATGGGTTTCACCCCATCAATTCAAGGCCTTTAAGAGCAAAAACTGAGGTCTCCCAGAGAAGGGGGAATTCTGCCTCCAGACTGTAGTACAGAAATCCCACCTGCATGTCCAGCCCGCCAGCCTGCCCAGCAGATTTCAAACATGTACCCTTCTGATTCTGCTTCTCTGGAGAACCCTGACTGGCACGAGCACTGTCCCTCGTCCAGCTGGAGGAACGACACGAGCCTCTCTCCTCTCCCACCTCTCACTCCCAGCCAGGGAGGGAGGAAAGGTGGGAGGAGTGGGCTTTCAGGCTAAGAGAGCCCCCTCCACTCATCGGCCTTGCCCTGTAGGCGTTTGAGTCTGAGGTCCCGGTTATCTCAGACGGTTGAACAGCCTCTTCTCTGGCCCACTTGACTCCTCCCTCCAACCAAGCCTGAAATCTTTTACAAACTCGCCTTTAGAAGTCTCTTGTATTATTTCATTTCTCTCCACACTACAACATTAATGGCTCCCTATTAACTGCCCTATGAGTTCTTATCTTTCCCAGCAGACGTGAAAGGGCCTATTCAAGATAGATCCAGCTGTCGTATCCAACTGAGTCCCCACTACTCTTGGAATATAAGTACTCTATTTTTGTCACAACGATTTATTTATTGCTCCGTGAGCACACAAGGCTCATCCAACTCTGGATCTTTCTCTCCAACCACTGCCTCCCACACCTCTGCCTCCAGTGCCTACCTCTTCCTCCTCTCCATACCCAAGTCCCTCCCATCTTAGAAACTCAGATCCTACTTCCTTTAGAATGGCCTTCATCCCTAGTTACTTCCCTCCTCCTGTAAGGATTATTCATATTTCTGAGATATCTAGATTGTGCCTTTCAGAGGCATTCCGGAGCCAGAGGCCCTGGTATAGGAAAGATTCCAAGATGTTATGGGCTGAATTGTCCCTGCTCTACCCACTCACACCCCGAAATTCATATATTGAAGTCCTAACCTTCAGTGACTCAGAATGTGAGTGGGTGTCCTTATAAGAAGATATTAGGACAGAGACACACACAGCAGGAAGACCATGGTGAAGACAGAGGGAAACCAAGACGAGAGGGCTCAGGAGAAACCAACCCACCCATCACTGCAACCTCAGACTTCCAGCCTCCAGCAATGTGAGAAAATAAATTTCCATTGTTTAAGTGAGCCAATCTGTGATACTCTGTTATGGCAGGCCTAGCAAGCTGATACGCTAGATAAGCCCCCATTCCACCCCCTTCTCTGAAATCATTTTACCTGATCGAAGGAAGATGCCAGATCTCTAAGCGCTGTCTCGCTGGAGAGCCCCCCACCCCTGCACTGGAGGGTCTTAACATGTTATGTAAACTCCGGCAAAATGCCTGGGCATTTTATTATTATTCTCTGGAGGGTGTGTAAATGGGCAACCCCTACTCAGATGTGCCAGTCTGCGGTGTCCCCAGTCTTTTCCACCCGGGCCTTACAAAACTTGGGCGTGTTGGGGAAGCAGGGCGATGGGACCTAGAGTGTGTGCTCCCTTATTGTCACTCTTGTGTGTTAGCAGCCGCCCCCCAACTGGGCTAAGTCTTAGGGAACCTCCTGCTATGTGTGGCTTTCCTCTTACAGGGCCAGGGAGGGTGAAGCCTTATAAAACAGACACAGGGAAAGTCAACAGTCGCTGGGCCCACATGCCAGGTCCTCGGGCTCCGGGAGCTGGAAGGCTGCCTCCAAAGACACTAGGAAGAGCCAGCATCCAGAAAGGAGGATAAGGCCAGCAAGGCACACGCCTGCCAAGTCTTATCTCATCTCTAATTGAAACGTCACCTCGACACCCAGTTGAAAGTAACTTCTAGTCAAATAGCATCACATCACCCTGTTTTAATTATCTGCATTGCTTGGATTGCTTTCTGGCATTGCTCTTGTTTATTTATTCATATATTTATCATTTTAATTCACCCCATTGCCCCACGAAAGCAGGGGCCGCGTGAGCTCGTTCACTGCTCTCCGGATGGCACCTAGCATGGGGCCTACACACAGTAGGTATTTATCTCACAGCTATTGGATCAACACGTGGGAGCACCATGACCTTCCTCGTCCCAAAACGAAGAATCTGATCATCTCAACAGAAGGAGGTGTCAGCCTGCTGAACCAGTCAGCCAAGCTCTCAAGTCACTTGTTCTGAGGAGCAGAGAGGCGTGGCCCTGGCAGAATTCCGCCACGAAGGCAGGATCGCATTCTCGTTAATACCGCGTGACACAAATTCACTGATGCTCTTTCCCTCATGTTTACATCATGAATCTGTTCTCTGCAAAATGAACCACTGATTGATTCCCCATCCTTCTCCCTCTCGTGAAACATCTGTCTCGTGGTTTAATCAGGAAGCCCCGTGGGACTCTCCTATTTATCAAGAAAATAAATAGGCTCCTCCTTCTAACTAATAATAGATAAACCAGATTGGGGTACATTTATATATGCCAGGAAAACATCGTCTAAGCAATTAGGGCCTATGATCCTATTCCATGCCTCTGGCCACTTTTTTTAGAAAATAACAAACAATATAAATCAGCTCTACCCCAATCTAATGATGATGTGGCATAAGACATTGCCCTGAATGGGCTGTAACTGGAAAATGATTGTAGAGCAAGGAAGGTTAATCTAGCATGTCGGTCACTCCTGGATGCAACTCATCGGTTTTGGTCAAAGCCCAGATGCCTCCCTGGCTCCTCCTCTGTAATTTCTCTTGCTAATATAGGCAATGCAGAGAAACGTCTCACATAGGGTTTTCTGTCCAAAGAAGCTTGTGCACAACACCAATATCCTTGGGTGTCGGAAGATCACACTGTTAACACAGCCTTGTGTGGACAGGACAAGAGAGGGGTCTCTGCTGGAAACCACAACCCTTTTTATCTCCTCTTTCCACTGTTTCCCCCCAGTTAGAGCCAAAAAGCCCTGTTCACGCTCAGAAACAAATCATCCAAATAACAACTGATTTCAACATTTCTACATACAAATCTTGCCAGTGAGCACTGGTATTTAGAAGGATGATGCTAAGGGCCTGCCAGACCTTGAGTCCTCTATGACTTAATGATGCTCAGCGGTCCAGGTCAATGTTCTGGGAAGGTCCTATTTTTTTTTTTCTGATATATTTTAGAAAGGTTTTCAGAAAGGCCTAAACCAAAGACAGGGACTCAGGCCAACCATGAATTAACCAGAAAACTGAAATGGCTGTTGCACCCAGGTCACCGAGGCACCATTGCGCAAAGGGCTTTGTGGCTGTTCCCACCGCACTCTGTGTGCGTTCCCTGTGTGCACAGGAGGGAGAAAGAGCTAGGAGAGAGGAAGACAGACAGAGAAGGAGCAAATCCATCTTCCCAAAAGCTTCCTCAGGGCACACGATGTCCTTGGTCAGCGTTGAATCTCTGCATGAAGCCCAGAACACGGCTCTGCGCCGAGGCCACGCTCCATCCTGACCGACCGAGCAGCCTCACTGCCGAGACCCGCCCTTGTGCGTGTGCAGCGAGGTGACGAGACGAGTGTGCACACTCACCGTGAAGACCACCTTCAGGTTGTTGAGCATCTCGATCTCCTTCGGGAAGCCCCGGCTGCCCCATCGCACCAGGTAGTTCTCGCTGTGGGGAGAAGAGCGGCAGCCAGTTACTGCTGGGGCTCGGCAGTCATTCAGTGAAACGTTCCCTGAGCCTCTGCCGGGTGCCCAACACCGTGCTGGCTGCTGGGGACACGGTGGCGTTTGAGACAGGCATGGTGGCCCTCCTTCCCTCCAAGAGGTCGGTCGTGTTGGGAGAGCGACATGAGACAGGAAGGGGCAAAGAATTACTAACGTGTGTTGTCACAACCTCTTTCCCTCCCCCATCTGCTAAGCAAATTCTGGCACAGCTGTCTAGTATTTTTGAAGAGCAGCTGCATACTCTGTAGAGGTTATTGAGAGTGGCAGAGATGAAGGGGGAAGGATTTTCGTACGTTTTACTAAACATTAAGAATATATCTGCCTTTTCCAGCCCATTCCCCTTTCAAGACTAAGTTAAGATTTGAATTATTTTAAGTTACCCTTTGAGTGTAGGACTGTCTCCTTGAATGGAATGTCATGCTGTGATGGACCATATAGGGCCTTAGGCATTACCTAAATGTCAATTAAACAAGTATTTAAATGCAGTTGTGTGACACTGTTTACATAAAATTGTGCTATAGGTTGAGCATCTCTACTCCGAAAATTTGAAACCCGAAATGTTCTGAAATCCAAAATTTTTTGAGCGCCAACATGCTGATCAAAGGAAATGCTCATTGGAACATCTCGGATTTTGAATTTCCAAATGAGTGATGCTCAATTGTTAAGTATATAATGCAAATACTCCAAAACCCGAAAAAATCTGAAACTCAAAGCACTTCTGGTCCCAAGCATTTCGGATAAGGGACATGCACAAAGGAAGAGTCCAGGATATGGTGAGAATGTGTATCAAAAGGGCCTGACCTAGTCTGGGTGGGCAGGGAGGACTCTGCTGAGGGAATGACATGTAATAAAGTTAGTAAGGAAAATGTCTCGGGCAGAGTAAACATGTGTGTAAAGGCCATGAGGCAGGAAGGAGCTTGGTGCAGCTGAGAAACAGATTCAAGGGGAAAGTGATAAAAGAAAAATCAAAGGGAGAGGCCAGACCACGCAGGCTTTAGAGGCCATTAAGTGATTCTAACAGGATGCTGAGTCATGGAAACCCAGGGAAGGGTATTAAAAGAGGGAGGTCACATGGCTCTGACATATGATCATTTACCACCTCACACCTTCTATAACAGCAACTGTATACCATATACCACCCTGTATGGCCCATGCTTGTCACTGCAGCCACACCAGGAAGATCGAGCAGTCTAGCACCTACTAGTTAGAAGAAGCTTAGTATAGTTTTCTGAAATGCATCATTAGATTTTCCATGCCGCCTAGGAGCATGTAGTTGGTGCCAAACAAATGCCCTAATATTTGAATTAGAAAAAAAACCAAAAAACAAAAATTCGAAAACCAAGTTAGACCAAGAAGGTATAAGAGAACTCAGCAACGTTAAAGGGAATTGCCTTCTTTTTAGAGCTTTCTTCTCTCTGACGTCTTGCTCCTTTCTCTGCACTCACCCCTACAAGGTTAAGAGAGCAATCTGGGCAAAGTTCAAAGAGAAACCAAACCAAGAGCAAAGATGAACATGGCCCTGGATTAACCAATGGTTAATGCTCAATCAAGTTAAATGGACCTTTTCTTTTTTTTTTTTTCAGTAAGATCTAAAAATTTTAGTGGAATTTGCAGCAAACTAACCAGGAAGGCTGAATTTAAAAAGAATTTTTTTTTAATTTTAAATGCTTTGCCATTGGTTTTTTCTGTACTTCTCATTGGTTATTTCTGTACTGTTCCTAGTGAAATGCCTGGGTATTTTCTAATACCTTCCACCATATGTAGCAAACCCTTTAGTGGCCCAACACGCTGTATCTAAACAGCAGGTACCAACAATTTTCTTCTAGGAGAACTACAGTCATAAGTAAGAAAAGCAATTTAGAGGGCTGAGCTGGCCCCATCCATCCTTGCCCGGGAAGAAGTTGGGGGTAGAATCTGAAGGCGGGGAGACCTCCTCCAGACGACACCTCCGCAGCGGAAGGGGGCCTTTCCCAGTCCCGAGTGATCTCTTTGTAGACACGAGCCTTATTACCGGCCTCATACCTGAACTGCTTCTTTTCTGTCCTACAAAAATTTACTGTAAGTTTCCCAAACAGTGTCCAACATGACACCAAAAGGGATCCACTGGGGCTTGGACCATGATTTGGCCCAACAATATGAGAACAGGTCAGTCCCAGCCAAATTGTCCCCGGTGCGTACACGGGCCACGCCCACACTGAGGATGCCTCGGCTTCCCTGCCCCTCACCGTGTGTCAGCCCGGCCAGAGCAGGGGGAGGAGCAGCGGGAGCCGCTCTCCAGAGCCAGACGACACAGGGAGTGCTCCCAAATCCCCCGCCCGGCCCTGTGTCAGGCCTCCTCTTTCTCCTCTTTTGCTGGTTTCCTCCCCTTTGTCCTCCTCCTGCTCTCGGTCCCACTCTCCCCAGGGCTGCCCTGTGTCTCCCACACTCTCCGAGGCGTCCCTCAGCCACACCTATCCAGCACCGCACACAGGTGGCACAGCAGGGAGCAGAGCTGCCCCTTTGCGGAGCCGTCACCTCCTTCCACAAAGCCTGTCCAGGCCACCTGTCACCAAGATGGGCCAGGAGACAGGCTTCCTGGTCAATGTGGCCACAAGGAGTCCCTGTGTTTCCTGAGAGGCAGGGAGGGCCCACAGAGCACTTTCAGGACCTTTTTCAGGACCTTGGAAGCAGCTGGCAGGGAAGAGCAATGGGCCTGTGACGCACAAACTGTTTCAGGGTGGGCTATAAGGAACCGGAACACTCATTCTCCGTGTCCACCGAGGCCGAGCCATGTGAATTAGGCTGACTCTTTTTTATTTTTTTATTTTTTCTTGGAGACAGTCTCCCTCTGTCTCTCTGTATAGAGTGCAGTGGCTTCATCATAGCTCACTGCAACCTCAAACTCCTGGGCTCAAGTGATCCTCCTGCCTCAGCCTCCCAGGCTGAGGCCACAACAAGCACATGCCATGACACTCAGCTAATTTTTCCATTTTTAGTAGAGACAGGGTCTCGCTCTTGCTCAAGCTGGTCTTGAACTCCTGACCTCAAGCAATTCCCCTGTCTCAGCCTCCCAGAGTGCTAGGATTACAGGCCTGAGCCTTGCCCAGCCAAGGTGACCCTTTAATATTAGGGACTTAGGTGCACTATAAAGAGTAGCTTTCCACCATAACAGTGCTACCACCCTGGTGAGAACCATTCAGAATATTTGACCCAACTCGTTCCTTGGTGACAGACGTAAGTGGGAAATAGCTTGTCTTTGGAGTCAGATGGACCTGGGTATAAATCTCAGTCCTGCCATTTACAAACATGTGTGACTCTGGGCACATCGCTTGACCTCCCAGAACCTCATTTTCTCACGCTAATGACATGGAATAATGAGGATTAAAAGAGATCATGTGCAGACCTCAGCACAGTCAGACAGACGGCCCCTCCCTGTGTCATAAACATCTCCAGGGGAGCCATTATTTGCTCAAGCACCACTGTTCTCTGGGCACCGCATCTTATTTCATTTACTCACCATAACAACCAAGCTAGGGAGACAGCATTTCCTCCAGTTTTTCCCAAAAAGGCAGAGAGATTGTGTTCAATGCTAATATGTCAGTCAGTGACCTCACATGTGAGACCAGGTGGCGGCCCAAAGCCCCAGTGGAGAGGGCGGGCAGTGGCCACCTGTGAGGAAGGATGGTCCGAGCCACAAGCAGAGGCCAGGGGGCCGGCGGTGGGGCCTGGTGGTGCACCAAGGTCTCTGCCCTGGAGACCCCCAGAAGGATGTGCCCTTCCTTGGGCAGAGGCACCGGGAGTCCCCTCAGCTCCTCCATTCCCAGAGCAATGAACTGAACTAAAGTCTAACAACAACAGCACTGCAGCTATGGCACAGGCGTCCTGCGCCAGGCCTGGGCGTCACGTGCTTCTTCTCACTTCAGCCTGAAGGAAATGACCCCGTGAGGTCAGCACGCACATTGTGCAAACGGGAAACTCAGGCTTAAAAAAGATGAACCTGCCCAACGTTAAGGAAGAGTAAAGGGTGAGGCCAAGATGTGAACCTAGACAAATCGCAGAGCCTATACTCTTAGCCTGTGGCCGCCATGGAGAATTTGGAGTTATCCCCATTCCTTTCTCAACTCCTATTGTAAAAGTAGATGTTTTCATTCTATCCAATGCTACCTGTCTGACTCTTGTTATTTCTGGTCATTTTCTGGTAATGGAAACCTATTTCACAAAACCCAGTAACCATAAGCCCACTGTGGGAAAAGTCTGGCAGCAAGTAGCACTGCCACCTGCCTCCCACACCCTTCAAGGAAGTTATTTCCACATTCTCAGCCAAGGCCAGCTTCTCCTCCAGGTGGGGACTGCTCCACGAGCGGTGACGGAAAGCAAAGGTGTCCTGCACGCCGCTTCCCGGACAGACAGGACGGCGTTCTGCACACGCCTACCTTATGACCGTCTGCTTGTTGGGGTCGTAGAGAGACATGAAGAGCTCGGCATCTTCCCCAATTCTGCACACGAAGTTCCTCACGAAGACGTAGAGGCTGTGGGTGGGGGACGAGGAGATGCGGGAATACATTCCGTAGTCTGGCTGGTCTTTTGACTGAGAGGTGGAAGGAAGGAGAAAGGAAGATGGAAAATCAGCCCAGCCCCTCTTAGGACAAGACAGAGATAGTCCAGGTGGTCGAGAGCCGCTTATGCTCAGGCCTGAAGATTTTGGCATCATGTTCAGCTCTACCACCGAAATGTTCTGCAGCCTGAGTCAAGTAACTGACTCTTGGCGTGTATTTTCCCATCTTGAGAAATTCCACCACTGACCAGCCTTCCTTATAAAGTTACTGTCATAAAAAATGTAAACCACAGAAGAAAAAAATTGCTTAAATGGACTTCATCAAAACCGTAAACTTTCGCTCTTTGAAAGATGCATTTAAAAATGAAAAGGAAAGGCATTGGGAGAAATTTACAAAACATATCGAATGAATATTTTTATCTAGAATATACAAATAACTCTTACAACTAATCATAAAGAAGCGGCCCGGTTAAAATGATAAAATATTTGATCAGACACTTCACAAAAGAAGATACAAATGGAAAAGGCCAGTAAGCACATGAAGAGAACTCAGTATCACTGGTCATCAGGGAAACGAAAATTAAAACCACAATAAGATACGCTACACAACCACTAGGATGGCTAAAGTTAAAAAGACTGATAATACCAAGTGTCGGAAAGAATGCAGAGCAACTGGAACTCTCCTATACTGCTGATAAAAATGGAAAATTGTACAGCTATTTTCAGAAGTAGTATAGTAGTACCTTAAAAAGTTGCACATATACTTATTATATGATCCAACAATCCCACTACTAAGTATTACCCAAAGGGAATGACATGTTCACAAGCAGATTTGTCTGCAGATGTTCATAGCAGCGTTAGTTATAATAGCCCCAAATCAGAAACTACCCAAATGCCCAACAACTGGTCAACGCTGTGTGCCATTGACCATGGTCAGTGGTGTACTGATTCAGCAATGAAAAGATCAAGACGTTGATATGCACAACATAATCTTCAAAAACATTACGCTGAGTGAAAGAAGTCAAACACAGAAAACTAATAGTGTATGATTCCATTTATATGAAACTCTAGAAAAGGCACAACTAGAGTGACATGAAGAAAATTAAGGGTGGCCTGGGGTTCAGGGAACTGAAAGGAGCACAAAGAAACTTTTAGGGTGGTAGAACTCTTCTATATCTTGATTGTGGTGGAGTTATCCAACACTGTATATTACTAAGATTCATTAAAGTGTGGTTTAAAATAAGTGAATTTTATTGTGTGAAGATTATACCTTAATAAATCTAAAAATAAAATTGCTTTCAAATAATACACAGCAGCTAAAATAATTTTTAAAAAATATCAATCAGATTAACCCTTCCTTGAAATCTTCCATTGATTTCCCGTCATGCTTGGAATAACATCTTAACTCTTTTCCACAACCCCTCAGATCCTTTGAGAGCTGGCTCCTGCTACCTGCCTCTTTACACCATTGCCTATACTCCTCACTGCTCATCATGCCCACCCACCCTGGCCTTTCTACACCCTGAACATTCAAGAGGAGGTCCTACCTCAGGGCCTTTGCACTTGCTGTGCCTTCTGCCTGAAACACACAGTCACCAGATCTTCCCAGGCCTGGTGCCTTCACATTATTTGGGTGTCAGCTCAGATGTCACTCCTAAGAGAGGCCTTTCCTGGCCAGGCCTTTTAAAGCAGCTTCTGAGTCACTCTGATTCACATAACCATAGTTTATTGCATTTTTAGAAACTTACCACCATCCGGAATTAATTTTTTCATTTATTTATTTACTTTTTTATTACCTTTCTCCTATGTTTCTCTCTGGAATCTAAAAGCTCCAAGAGACCTAGAAACTTGCCTGGCATTTAACTACCTGAGATGGATGTTGAACGAATTACATACCTGAGTGCAAAACCACAATAAAATGCGTGTGGTTACTGATCATCAGGAGTCATAGACAGACGGCCACTTGAACAATACACAGTCTGGTTAATTAGCCTATTATTTTAAGTTTACGATGTGCTAAATGGCTGCCTCCCCTGGCCAAAGCCTATTTAATGAAGCTCACCATTTCTTCCTTGATACGCTCTGTGATTTTATCGGTTGCTTCCTCGTGTGCGTGGAACAAGCTGATGACGCTGGTATTATCAGGATCCAAGATATTTCCATCTTCATCTCTGACAATCAGATCGAGCTCAAGGATTCTGAAGAGCAAAAACCAGAGGCAAAGATAAATCAGGGAAGACCTGCAGGTCGCTGGTGAGGAGGTTTTTTTAGCAGAAAGTTCAACTGATTTCTGAGGATCATATTCGCACAGGAAAGCTTGGCACCAACAGCCTGGGACACCGCTGGGCGGTGAGTGTTGTACCGCACAGCCTCTTTAGGAGGCCCTGTGGCAGGGTGTGTTAAATTTGTTTTAATATATATTTCCCGTGATATTAAAGCTAAAGAAACACCCCACACGTGAACAAGGATGTGTGTGGGACTGTTGTTCACCTCGACAAAGTGTTGAGAAAAACCAAAACGTCTACCAAAAGAGAATGGCTAAATGAACTGTGATCCCTAAGAGAATATCACGCAGCAGGGTTTAAAAATACTAGATAGTTTCGATATGTTTAATGGTAGAACTCAGTGAAAAAAAATCAAGTAAGGAAAGATGCACACAGTGTGTTTTATAGGAAAGAATGAACAACAATAAAACAGAAACACCAGGCCAGATGTGCTACCTGGATGCATGCATAGGAGTAACAATGGACAGAGAAAGATCTGGACAAAAAGGACCAAGGTACCAACACGGGTCACCTATGAGGGGAGGTGGGGGCCTGGGCTGGGAGGAGTGGAGGGGTCAAGGGGTACATGTGCCTTGCCTCAATTTATTTAAGGTATTTATGTATTATTCAAAAAACATTTGAAAACATTGGCTGGGGGAAAACAATCTCAGATATACTGACTGTTACCCACAGCTTGCTCTTCAGCTGTTTGACTTCCGGGCCACAAGCTTTTCCCTGTTTGGTATTGCTTTGTTGCAACTACACCTGTCATCTGACTGGCATCAGTTGTTCCGGCAAGTGTTAACAGCTCTTGACCAGCTCTACATCAGCAAGTCTTAACAGCTCTTTACCAGGGAAATAACCAAGCAGCACGGAGAGTGCACAACAGCCTTTACTCCGTCAGCATGCTCCACTGACTTCTGATCTTCTGACCCCCTTCCCGGGCTCCTCCTGCTTTTATACTTTTGGTAGGACTCAAAAAGCGTCCAATCAGCAACAAGCATTAACAGTCAATCAGCAACAAGCGTTAACATCCAATCAGCAACGAGCTATAACATCCAATCAGGAACAAACTATAACATCCAATCAGGAACAGTGGGATTCAAAAAGTACCCAATCAGGATCGCGCAAGCAGCGCGACTAGAGGACGGGAGCAGGCGGCCGAGCATAGAGCGTGGGCCCGGACCGCACGAGGCCTTGCTCCAGCAGCGCTCACCCGCGCACCCGCGCACCAGCCCGCCGCTGCCTCCAGCCTGCTCCGCACAGCACCGGCCTGCGGGGATGCGGAGCAGCCGGGAGGCGGCGAGCGACCGCGTCCCAACCCCGACGGTCTTCCCCATCACAGTGACGCTAACAGCACAAACACACAGCACTCACATACAGTAAGTGTGTTACATATATTAATGCATTTAATCCTCATGACAATCCTATGAGGGAAGTACTACTAATATCTCCATTTTACAAACGAAGAAAGCACCAAGGATACGGGAGCTGATTAATTTGCTCAAGGTCACATAGCTAGTAAAAATGATACGGCGTCTTGTCTGCACCCTTAAGCCCTATGGTTCGCCTGCTAGACAGGAGGAGCTGAGCAGTATATGGGTTGGAGGGTGGGATGGGGCAGGTTTGCAGGGGCCTTGACTTGACACTGCTTTTGCACTTGACATTGAGGTGAAGAATCTCAGCTGGCCGTACAAAGAAGGCAGGGGGACGTGGGCTGACCAATGCTCTGAGAAGACCAGCAGTGGTCTTGCATGATCACCACCACCCAGCGCCAGATTCTGGAAGGATAGCCAGGGCAAATGAAGGAGACTGAGGCTTCATGTCTTATTTGAGAATCGAATTGAGAGGCACATCTCTCATCTCATAGAAATGCAAAAGGAAGGGAGCCAAGGTTCACCCGTTTGTCCACATTCATTAGGAAATTAACTCCCAACTAGAAATGACTCATCGCGCTGCACAGCGGCGCTGCCTACCAGGCAATGGCTGAGGGGGATAGATGCACTCAGCTACCGATGAGCGCAGGCTCGCCCGACCTTGGAGAAGATGGAGCACGGCCGATACATAATTTAATGCCAAGAACTCTCTAGCTTTTCCTCTTCAAAATTTATCAAAGTGAGTTCGGTTCTAAAATGTATGAATAAAACATTCTCCCAGATCCAGCTGTCCTGGGATTTGGAGAAGTCATTTGAGGATTCCTCACTCCTTGGACCCTACAGAGCTCGTCCATTGCCCGTCTCACTCAGAACTCCGGAATTTTTAGCAGGATTGGCGGGATTCCCGTGGCCCCAGGCGGGAGAGGCTGTCCTCTGCAGGACAGCACCTGCCTGGACACAGCGGCCATTCATTTGGACATGTCCTCATCGGGAGGTAACCCCACTGCTCTCTGCTGTTCGAGAAAGTAGATAAAATGAACCCAAGATGAGGACGGGGAAGAAACCCCCAGTGTATGCATTTTTCAAAAAATAAAAAAGGTAAAAAAAAAAAAAATGGCTCCTGCCACAGCTCCCCATCGCCATGTGGACAAGTGCAGACTCACTTGTCACTCAGTCCTCTGGGTCCGGTCCCTGCCTGCCTGTCTTCCTCTGCGCATGCCCTCCCACCTGCTCCCACGTCCTCTCGTTCTCGCTCTCTGAGTTTCCCTGATAATTCCTGCTAGCTTTGTTAGATTCGGGACAGTTGTCACCCTCCGGCCCCCTCTGACCCTCTTGCCCACGCTTCCTCCGCTCACGGTGAGCATAACTTCCTCCCGACGTGGCCGTTCACCGCTCTGCCGCCCTCCCCAGCCCACGCCGCCCGTGGGAGGCAGTGAATGCGGTGGTTACGCACTTGACCTCCGGAGCCAGGCTACCTGCTTCAAATCCCGCTGCATGCTGGGTAAAGCCACCTAACCCCTCTTGAGCCTCAGTTTCCTCGTCTGAGAAACAGGGATGCTAACAGCACCGACCCCATAAAGCTGTTGTGGGAAGCACACGGAAGGGCTCTCAGCAGCCCCTGGCAAGTCAGCATTCGCCCCTATCGCTTGCTTTTTAAGTGTGGCGCTTAAAAATAGAGGCTGTATTTTGTACACGACTGTACCCTCGGGGCCGACCAGGTGTGCGACAACAGTACAATGTCTGAGTGAAGGATGGAGCGGATGAGGGGACAGACAGGCTGATTCTCCAAGACTCGGTTCTGCACACGCTTCCCTGACCCTCGAGGCTGAGGGCTGGCCGTCCTCACCTCTGCCCGCGTGCCAGGCCTCCTGGCTGTCGGGAGCCACCCATCCCGCCCAGGGCTCTGAGCGCTCAAGAACCAGGCCAGAGCTGCGGTGCCCAGCGCGCTCACTTCCGGCTGAAGCAGACGGGGAGGGAGGGGGCCCCGAGTGTGTCTCTCTCGCTTCCCCACAGGAAACGGACTGAAACTGAAAGCGCAGGGCTGGGCCAAGGACACCGCCGCAGAGGAGGCCTGGTGTGGGCGGGACCCTCTTCTCCTCTGTTCTCCCATAGCCACCACTCGTCCGCTCACTGGGCACCTCCTGTGTGCAGACCCCGTTGCAGGCACAGGCATGGAGACGGCTTAGCCAGGCAGTGCCTTAGGGGAGCTCGCAGGACAGCAGGGGAGCCGGGCCAGGACGGAGGTGCTCGCTGTTCTGGATGCTAAGGGCCTGCAAGAGCACCTAACCCAGCCCAGGCTGGGTAGGGGAAAATCAGGGAAGGCTTCCCGTGAGTGGTGACCATTTCTTCCATCCTTGGTCTTGCTTCTCCAGAGCTCCCCCTTGAGAAAACAACACCTGAAGGTCACAGATGTCACTGTAAAGCAGCGACATGTCCTCAGTCCCCACGCTCCCAGCTGGAACTGTGTTCAGCTAAAGATGCCACCACGCCAATGGCGGCGGAAGCTGCGTGGCAAACCCTTCCCGTCACTTTGAGATGACATGCTTTGTAAGCAGATTTGGACACACTTGCTAGATGCCAAGAGGGGCACCAACAGAGGGACGGTGTTTCTGGGATGGAAAGCAGTTGTACGTTGCACCCATTGACTTTCTTCCCTGGATCGTCTTCCTAGTGCACATGACAAGGGCAAGAAGGCCTGGCCTGGCTGCTGGGAAAATTTCTTTTTATTCCCATTAAATTTGTTCTTTTTACTTCCCCCTCCTATGTTCCAGCCTTCTGACCCACTTTGCAAGCTCTTGAGCATGCATGCTCTCTCATGAATACCTGCCCTCCCTTTTTTTTAAGCCTGCTTAACATCTCTTTATCCTTCAAACTTCAGCTCAGGAGCCACCTCCTCCAGGAAGCCTTCCTTGACTTCCTTCTCCAAGTCAAATTAAGGGCACTCTTGCTTCCTAAGCCATCATACTTATCACAATACTTATCAATAGCTTACTTATGCCTTACTCCTAACTGGACTATGATCCCCTAGTGGACAGGGACTCTTATTTCTGTAGCCCCAACACCTAGCAGGAAATCCAGCCAACTATAAATGCTCAATACATGTTTGGCTTGTTGTTAGAACAAGTGAACAAATGAATAGGATGTTTGGAGGGCATTCAGAAAACCAGGAGGGAGGGGAGCTCTGACGGTTCTCAAAGGCTATCAGTAGTGAGCCCCACGGACGCTGGTGACAGACTGCCGGGGTCTGAATTCTGGTTCTGCCATTCACCAGCTGTGCAACTCTGGACAAGTTACTTAACTGATTGAAGAGCCTCAGTTTCTTCATCTGAATAAATGAGAAAATAAAACTGCCAGTCTCATGGAGTTCTTATAAGAATTAAATTAGACAATAGCATGTAAAACACTTAGCACGGAGCAGGTGCATAATGAGCTCTGATTAAGTGTTGGTTATAATATTATTACCAGTGGGCTGTCCCTCCTCAAATAATTGGTTCATTTTCTCCTTAACTTCATAACATTCAAATTCCAACCAATTTCTGCTTCTCTTTGAAAAAACACTTTTGTATAATAATTGTGCGTGTGAGTTAGCTGACGGCGTGTGGCTTGGATAATGTAGGATTGGGAAGGAGACATTAAGTCTCACACTGAGACTTAAAGGAGAGTTTTGCAAATGCAGGGACAAAATGACAACCAAGCGGAAAGGGAACCAGCATGACTGTGCCCCCCAAACCCTTGGAAGTAGGTTAAATGAGTGTCCTAAATTTCTCAGCCTGGTAACAGTCACTGCAAACGCAAGCCTTGGCTCCGCCGGCATGTCCCCGGGTCCCAGGGGAGTGACAACAAAGGCACACAGGCATGGCCACTGGCGACAGCCCTCTCCCAAATAGAAAGTGGCTAACTCGCATCTAAAAATGAAACCAAGCTCCTTGGGAGGGAAAAAGGAAAGAAGGGGGCTGGGGGGAGGAGGGATGGGGGAGAAAGCATCTTTTCAGAGGAAAGAGAGGTTACTTGTTGCCGTAGTCAATTTTGGACGTGACTTTCTGCTTCAGTTCCTTCAGCTCATCCTTGGGCAGAGTTCCCGAGAGAAGCTGGGACCGCCACTCCATCAGGTCGTACATCATGGACTGGACCTGGAGGAAACGCTCCTTTCTGCTGGCCTAGGAGACAGGGAACAATCCTTAATCACCTGCGCCAAAGATGCTTGGGCATCTGCTACAGTTTGGATATCTGTCGCCTCCCAATCTCAGGTTGAAATGTGATCCCCAATGTTGGAGGGGGGCCTAGTGGGAAGTGTTTGGGTCACTGGGTCACGTGGGAGGATCCCGCATGAACGGCTTGGTGCCCTCATCGCTGTAACGAAGTGGATTCTTTCTCTATTAGTTTCCACCAGAACCGAGTGTTATAATGAGTCTGGCACCTCCCTCCGCTCTCTAGCTTCCTTCCTCTCGCCATGGGACGCGGCTCCCCTTCACCTTCCGCCACGAGTGAAGCTTCTTGCCGCCCTAATCAGAAGCAGATGCTGGCGCCATGCTTCTTGGACAGCCTGCAGAACTGCGAGCCAAATAACCCCTTTTCTTTACAAATTCCCCAGCCTCGGGTGCTCCTTTACAGCAACACACACAGGCTAAGGCAGCATCTATGTGACAAGGTGTGCCGAAGTCAGGCTAGCAGGTTTAGAGGCCATAGCTTGAGCCTCTCCACCCAGCTATGAAGGGATTGGGTTGTCACCGATGTATTTCTTTTCCCTGGGCTAGAAAGGTTTCCCAGAAGCAAGAGTAAAAATCCCAATCACTTCTTGGATAAGGAATAGCTGATTTATGACTTTAATCCTAAAAGATACTTGTTGAACATACATGCCATGAACATGTAAAAGAAAATAAAATTTCAGGACCCTCTAAATTTATTAAGCCAAGGAGGAAGTTAGGCCCTAGAGACTGAGTCACGTAGCACGTGTGCGAGTTTGCTTCTTAGATGATAGATTAACTTTTTTCCTCCTGTTCTTGTTCAGTAAACGACTAGGAGACCAGACCCCTACCCTCTTCCGATCACTGATCTTTGTTATAGATTGACTGCCTCCTTTATTGTCCTGTACCTAACTCAGACCAGGTGGTGCAAAAGACCACATGACTGTTGCATCCTCAGGGAAAGGAATGTTACATGTTCCTTTCCCAAAGAAAAAGACCACCTCAGCTAATCAGCCTCTTCTAACTATGCATGAAGCCTCATATAGAAAGATAACGAAATTTTGTTAAGCTTCCCTGAACTTTGTCTAAATGAACGATCCCAAACTTCTACACTTCGGAACACTGGCTTCCATTCTTTGGACTCTGTGCTTCCTGGGAGGCTGTCCTTAAACTTTGCACTTGAATAAACTCTCTTTAAACTAGATTCTGACCCTTCTGATTATTTTAGGTTGACAAACATCTGCTATAATGGAGGTCCCAGAACTCAGGCCCTTTGAGGCTGGAAGCCAAGGCCCTTTCTCCAGCGATAAAGGACTGTTTCTAGAACAGCCCCCCCAAAGTGTTGAACGTGTACTGTCTGTGGCAGGAGAGATGGCTCTTGGTGGTACAAAGATACAAGGTCAAATAACACTGACCCATACAGCGATTCTCTTCCACTCTCTTTCCATCCTTCTGTTTCAGGGAAAGAGAAAGTTGAAGTTTTATGGTAACATGTCTTTAACACCTCTCACACATTTCTTAATTTCTTTCTTTAACAGAGAGAGAAGGTCTTGGGCTCAGAGATTTAGATGGGTACAATAGTAAGCAGCTAATAACACTGTCTTGTTTTCATTGTGTTTATTTGAATAGTGTTCTTCTAATTGTGCCAAGTGCTTTTGGCTTTCCATTTGGGAAAGTGTGTGTGGTATAATAAAGAAAGAAAGAAATGTACATATATATGTATACATATATGTATGTATGTACATGTTTGGTCTTTGTCCCTGATTCCTGATGCAGTGCTCCTAAAGTCCTTGCAATACCCTGAGTGACAGGAATGTCTTCTATTATTCATAACAATCCCCTTTCAACCATAGCTGAGTTTATGCTGAAGAGGCGACTCTGGATGGGCCCCTAGATAGTTTCAGGATGGAGGCTGGTTGCCAGAGGAATCGACCATGTAATTGGAGGTTTGGAACTTTCAGCCCCACTCCCCTCTGTCTCTCCCATCCCCAACCTCCAGCTCAAGCACCAATGGCCAATAATTTAGTCAGTCATGCCTATGTAATGAAACTTTGATTAAAACTCTTAAAAATTAAGGTTTGGGAAGCTTCCCAGATGGTGAACACATCAGTGTGCTGGGAGGGTGGCGTGCCTAGAGAGGACATGGACATTCCGTGTGCCCCCATACCTTGCCCTACACATCTCTTCCACACGGCTGTTTCTGAGTGGTAACCTTTATGATACAACTGTAATCATTAACTATAGCACTTTCCTGAGTTCTGTGAGTTATTCTAAGAATTATGCAACCTGAGGCAGGAGAAGGGGGTGTCTGGTCAGGGAGGGGTAGCAGGAATCCTTCAATTTGTAAACAATTCTAACTGAAGCGCAGGTAGCCTGCGGACCTGGGACTTGAGACCTGCCACTGAAGGGAGGGCTGTCTTGTGGAATTGCGCCCACGGAGCCTCATGCCAACTCTGGGGAGTCGCGCCAGCATTGAACTGAATTGTAGGGCGCCCACTGGAACCCATTCTACCAAGTGAAGTATCCCAAGAATGGAAAAACAAGCACCACATGTACTCACCAGCAAATTGGTATTAACGGATCAACACCTAAGTGGACATATAGGAATAACATTTGTCGGGTGTTGGGGGGCTGGGAGGGGGGAGGAGGGGATGGGCATATACAAACATAATGAGTGAGATGTGCAACGTATGGGGGATGGTCATGCTTGAGGCTCTGCCTTGAGGGGGGAGGGGGCATGGGCAATATACATAACCGTAATATTTTTACTCCCATAATATGCTGAAATAAAAAATAAATAAATAAAATAATAATGAAAAATAAATAAATAAATAAAAATGAATTGTAGGGCGCCCAGTTAGCGTTGGAGAATCAAAGAATTGTTGTCGGAACTTTATAAAGTTCACTATGTAAATTGATTTAGGTTTACTAAAAGAAGTGCTAATTTAGGTATTAAGTGATACTATGTTGTATACAGATGTGGCAAGAATCATGAAGGTGATACTAAATAATAGATGTTTAAGAATCTCTTTACTAGGGTAAGCGCATAGGGATTTGCTATTCAAAGATTTTTTATAGGGAAAATGTTAAGCCATAGAAATGGTACACGTGTATGTGATGTTTTAAAATGGGTAGTGGAGATGAAAAAGAAATCATTTTCACCACAAAGATATTGTTTTCCCCTCAAACTTTCCTAACAAATTTTGGGAAACTTACAGAATTGTGTGCCAGTTATAACATATCATGAAATGTCTACATGGGAGTCAACATTTAAGACCATAAAAGTCTACAAATAGCGTGCGTACACCAGCAGGTGTGCACGGTGCTCTAGCAAATATGCACTAAGCCTGGGTTGACATTTCCACTCTCAGCTTAATGGTTTGCTTAGCTAATTGCTTTCATTAGGAGCTTTGGCGCATCAAAGGAGGATTTAAAATTCGATTTGCTTCAAAACAGGGAAAACAAATGCAAAATATGCTCTTTATTTTTCCAGGGTCTGAAGCTTCTTCATACATCTGAAGACAATAGCCACCGGTTAATTAATATATGAGAACAGTATTTCTCAAGGTGTTATCAGCAGACTACCAAATCAAATCCCTGAGTTTATTAAAAACGAAGACTACTAAACCCCATTGGAAAAGGCTTTATTTTTAACAGCTCTCAAGGTGACTGTTATGCATACTCAAGTTTGGCAACTTTTACACTAGTTTAAAAACATAAGGATCACACCAGATCCTGTTTATTATGGCTCTGTCACTAGCTAGCTGTGTGCTTTTGAGAAAGTCACCTAACCTCTCTGGGCTTGATGTCCTCATACATAACAGTGTGTGCTCTGACACGTCACCAAAACCACCTTAGCCTGCCCGGCTCAAGGCTAAATTGCAAACTTGAACCAAACTGAAGACTGTAAGCAGCTTCCATCCCAGGGAGCAAAATTTCGAATCTCACCACATAGAGCTGTTTCCAGATGCTCCCCCACTCCCAAAGTGTCGTTGTCACTTCTTGTGCCAGAGGAATTTCTGCGGGAATGATGTTCTCGGTATTTCTATTTAAGGTGGGAGAAAAAAATGGCGTGAAATTGAGACCCAGGTGCTAATGAGATAAAATGCTGGCGAATTTGCATTAAGCTGCAGCTGCTGGGAGGGGCCTTCCTGAAATTAGACTGAACTGCCTCCAATAGCCACACCGATTACATTATGCAAATACAAGGGCCTTCCTCTGTCATGTCCTCCTTCGCCAGGGTGGGCTCATTATTCACGATTAATCTACTTTAATACAGTTCAAAGTTTGATTCTCCAAATTAATATCTCCCAGAATCGGATCTGAACAGGAATCAGTTTGGATTAGATCTCCCATCAAGTGAGGGAAAGGAGACGCACAAACAAACACAGGCACAAAGCGGATACGCGGAACACCCTGCAGACCTGCCAAGGCAGATTTTCAAAGTAAACAGGACAGAGACATGTACGAGCCACAGGAGGTCAAGTGTGGCAAGGAATGGCAAATACCTTTTTTTCTCGACTGTCACTTCCTTGATGTGGATAAAGGATTTAGGAAAAATGCCCTGTTGGAAACAAAATAAAATATAAAATAAAAAGACATATCCCCACAGAAATGACTGACTCTGGGCCTTCAGGATTTGTTACAAAGCCACTGATTGGCAAAACCCTCAAACTTTAAAGAAATAACCCCAGAGTCGGAAAGAGCAGGGAGCGAATCCCAGGTCTAGCTTCCCTTCCAGTTCGCCATCAGTTGCTTCCAGATCCCACAACAGCCATAGGTCCCAGAGGATGCCTCAACCCCCCTATGGACGCTCACCCTATCAGGTGGGCCGCAAGGGAGCATCGCTTGCTAAACACTCTGAACCAGGCAGCACTGAGACACAAGGGGCTCTGCTGCCCCCCTCTCCTGCCCAGTTCCAGAAGCAGCCACCCATCACAGCCAGGAACAACTGGAAGGTCAGGAGGACCGGGTCCTGAAGCAACGGTGTTCTGGGTTGCACTTGGGCTACCCAGATCTGAGACCTATTCTCCCTGGATTTATTTCATTGTTCTTTGGAGAGAGGAAAGTAGGATCGCGCCTCCCAACACAGCATGTAAGAAGGAAAAGCTTCTATTATTTCTTTGCTCCATCATTTGGCTCAGTTAACAAGAGAAGTTTATCGACTATTTGGAAATTCTTTCATAGATTCGACCAGTGTGCACACTTGGGGACATCTGGTCACTATGCTAGATGCCATAAGAGGAAATGAGGTGAGCAAAGCAGGTGCCTGCTCTTGTGGAGGTGACGTGTGGCGTGGGGCTGGAGCAAGGGAACCACTGGCAGGTAGAGATCTGGCCTGTCCTATCTACGTCGTGCTGGATACACAGGCGAGGAGATGAATGGATCCCCACACAACTCTAAAGGAAGGCGGCAGAAGATAAATTTCAAATAAAACAGGCACAATTCCACGGGGACTTGGGGGAGGGAGAACCATCCGTGAGCGGCACATCAGGGAAAGTGGCAGGGAGACGACAGCACCGGAGATGGGCCTTAAAGAATAAGGGGAAGGGGAAGAGAGTCAAGGCACAGTGAGTACCAACATGTAGAGGGCGCAGGGCACAGGCACATGGAGGGAGAATGGCTCTGGTTTGCTGAGTAGCAATGGTGGGAGAGAACTGCCCCAGCAGGGTGGCAGGGCCGTGCGAAGACAGCCAGTCTTGTCCCAAATAAGAACCCATTGACCTTACCTGTAACATTTTGTGCTTTAAGAGGTATCCCCTATACCAGTCTGCAAAGAGAAAACAAAAAAACAGGTCTCTCATTTATTCTTACAAGTTTGTTGCTGGTGGGGGTTTTTTTGTTGTTGCTGTTTTCTGGTTTGGTTTGGTTTGGTTTTTGACTATTAATAGCAAAGAAACTGCTGCTTTAGACCTTAGGTACAGATCGGAGTCTGGAAGCCCGTTGTCTTCAAACTCTTTTGGATTGGTTGCCAACATCTCAAAACAACATATAAAAATAGATTTCACAAAGGTATGCAAATCTCTTCCTTCTTTTGAAACATGAAGTGCCCCAGCAATGCTGGCCCGAGCTCCCGCTGGCGCAGTTAGCTAGTGGAACAGCCGGTCCCAGCAGAAGAGCAGGTGCCTCCAATCACCAGCCTCCCCTCAGCCCTTCCCTCATTTTCGTTATCTGCCGGGGCCCTGCGGTCTTATGCATGTTTTCAGTCCCTGCCTTGGGGACATAGAAAGGCTCAGGGATCTTGGCAAACATCCTAAAACAACATCCACAGTTCTAACAGCAGCAAACAGTGCCTAAAATGCGATTTGCAAAAGTTAGTCATTACAAAACATGTAAGTTCAGAGATGAATGAAGGGACAGAAATTTTAAAATATTCTTCCTTTTGCAAGAGTATTAAAAGCAATTCAATTAACAAAAAATCCCAATGACGCACAGTCCTCTGACAAAATGAGCCTCAGTGTAGCAAGTACCGATGACTATAATGAGTCCGTTGGCCTTTGAAATGATTCCAGCACAGCCGAGTAGTGGCATTTGTCATCTCTGTAAATAAAAAGCATCTGTCAGGCTCCTTATTAGCTGCCCCTCATTACTGGTCTGACAGATTGCTGCCAAAATACGTCCTCAACAGACATATTTGCAAGCCCCAAAACAGACAACTTAAAATGCAAAGTCACCCCTCACAGCCCTGAGCCAGCTTGAAGGTCAAGTCCTAAAGGAAGTTCTGAAGCGACAGGGGCCCACTGGGCTCCTACTGTGAGTCAGAAAGTAAGAGGAAGGCGAGAAGGAGAAAGGAAGATAAGAGGGAAAATATAAAGGAAAGAAGGGCAGCTGGAAAGAAAGAATCTCAGATTTGGAATAAAAGTACTGCCTTATGAGCTCTTTGTATATTAAGCCTTTTAATCTTCATAACAACCATATGAGGGAGGCACTGTTATTATCCCATTTTACAGATAAGTGTCCTACCTGAGGCCCAGAGAAGTTAAGTGACTTGCCCAGGGTCACACAGCTACTAGATGGCAGTGTGAGGAGTTGAATGTACCCAGCCACCACACTGTGCATCCTGCTTTATGGGGGAAGGAGTTGGGTGGTTACCTAGTATTTCCAACTTCTCAGCATCTGAGTCCCCAGAACTAAATCCTCACTAAGCTACTTTCCAACTGAATGTCTCCGATGATGGAGGCTCGTCTGCCTCACGAAGAATCACATCATATTTCCCATTGTCTTTATTATTTGTCAATAACTGTGGAAAATAATTTGCAATTAGCAGTAGTGCGTATAGTTTCTGAGTGCTTTTTATATGCTGGGAACTCTGTTACGGTTTCTTGTTTTGTTTTGTCAAATTATAGATTAACCTCCACAACAATCCTATAAAGCTGGTACTATTACTGCTTTAGCTTTGCAAATGACAGCAGAGAGGCACAGAGACTAAGTAATGTGCTGACGGTCACACAGCTAGTCGGTGATGCAGCCGAGAGTTAAACTCGAGCAGCTGACTCCAGAGACGACACGGCTCACTGCACCACACAGCCTCTCTAGTCGCTCCATTCCACCAACTAGATGCAAATGCATCTCTGCGATGTTATTACTAGCGCCATTCACTGATCAATTAAAGCATTCAAAGCTGTATGCCAAGTGTTGTACGTGCCTTCTCTCATTTAATGCTCATTGCAACACTGTGAGCTAAGTGTTATCATTCCTATTTTATAGATTAGGAAATTGATATTCAAGTCAGTTGATGTACTGGGCCAGGATTACACAGCCAGGGAGCAAGCCCAAATCCGTGTGACTTCAAAGCCGGCCCTTAAAGCTGTACAGCCATATTGTCCCCCATGTGATGGCCTTAGAGCACAGATATAGATAAGGCTATCCGGTCACAATGACCTGAACTCACTTGATGGCCAAAGCCACCAAAATCCACCAGGAAGTAGAAAAACAATCGAGGCACCAACTGTCCCTACAGCAAGCTCATGTGACAGGGCCTCCGTCAGGATCCCTGGATTCCTGGGTTCTGGGACTTTGCCTATGTGACTTTCGAGACTCAGTTACGTGTGCACACCTTGTAGGTTTCCTAATTCTCAGGGTTTCAGCTCAATCCTAACTACAGGATTCTGCTCAATCTTGCACCTACTATTCTTGTTCTGGCTTCCAGATTCAAGTTCAATCAGCGTTGATTATGAACCTACCATGTATATTGCATGGGGCTAGGTGCTTTCAGAAATAAATCCCCAGTGATCCTTTGCAAGAAGGCTTTATCCCCGCTTGCTGGATGGCACTGAGTTTAAGCAGGTGAGGAAGAAATCCCAACATTCTTCAGCAGCGATGTAGCCATACCAGCATCTAGACCCAGGTCCACCACATTAACTGAATCAGAACTATCCTCAGGACTTTTTCTGACATCCTCACTCTGCCAGGCCATTGATCTGTGACCACTGACGTCAGCTGCCTCGTCTGGTCACCAGTCAGCTATACCTGTCTGCACTCCAAGAACTGACCAGGCAGTGGCAGATAACAACAGTTGGCACAAAAGGGCAAAATCCTAGGACAACAGACCCCATCATCAAAAGCAGGCTCAGTGTAACACAGTACTTACTGTATCCCAGAACTCGCTCCTGGGCTCAATATCCTTTGAATTAAATAATAACAAAGGCTTTTTTTTTTTT
>VBSM01000565.1:3983100-3993754 GCA_008086735.1 Cheirogaleus medius
CTGTCTTTTTTTTTTCTTTTTTCTTTTTGATAGAGACGGGGTCTAGCTCTTGCTCTGGCTAATCTCAAACTCTTGAGCTCAAGCAATCATCCCGCCTTGGCCTCCCGGAGTACTAGGATTACAGGCATGCATATGTTGAAATTAGGAGGTGGGGCCTTTGGGAGGTGATTAGGTCATGAGAGTGGAGCCCTTCTGCATGGAATCAGGGCCCTTCCAGGAGACCTTGTTCCTCCTCTCTGCTCACTGCCATGTGAGGACACAAGAGAGAACACAGTCATGTGCAAATCAGGAAGCGGGCCCTCACCAGACACCAGATCTGCCAGTGCCGTGATCATGAACTTCCCAGTCTCCAGAAGTATGAGAATTAAATTTCTGTTGTTTAAGCCACTCACTCTATGATATTCTGTTTTAGCAGTCTCTGAACTTCAGACATGCATTCTGGGGGAAGATGAGAAAAGGGAAAATTTTTACAATTTTTTTGGACAACTATGAAGTACCAGTTATTCAAATCATCCTCTTTTTCCACATCCCAAATACCGAAATGAAGTATACCTAAATTCTCAAGTAACATAGAGTCAGGCGACTGAGGAGATTAAAAATATTCCACAATACCAGAAAAGACAAGGCCTAGAGGTGTGGTTCTCTCCCTGCCATTTCCAAGCAGCGTGATCTGTGGTCAAGTGATTTGAGCCTCAGTGTTTTTACTTGTAAAATGAGGGAGGGAAATAACACCAACCCCAACAGGATTTATTAAAACTATTATCTAAAACCTTGGACAGGAAGAAAACATACCAATTTCAGGAAAAGTGTTCCCTACATGTGGACAAAAGAAAAAGAATGGAATAGATGAGGAGTAAAATGGGATTTTGACTGCATCTGAAATTATTTCTTTTAAAAAAATGTCTGAAGCAAGTATGGCAAAATGTTAATATTTGTCTGAATCACAAGTGCTTGGAAGTACTTGTTCTTTCCTGTATGTTGAACTATATAATCATATTAAGATAAAATAGAAGATAGCACCTAGCAGTGGTTAAGAGTGTGAGCTCTGACTAAAAAGAAACTTCACAGCAAAGGGAACAATCAACAAAATGAAACAAAAACTTAGATTGGGAAAAAAATATTTGCAAACCATATATCTGATAGGGGTTAACATATTAATTAACATGAGAGTTATATTTAACTCACTCTAGTTTTGACCCTGGGTCCGCGTGAAACATATATAAAATCTTACTTGCTGAAGTTTTTATTGTTATAATTAATACTGACAATTTAATTCTAAAAATGTGGATTAAATGAATAGAAGTCAATAAATTTGGTTTTTCTATTTATGTTTACCTTTAAATTATACTTGAAGTTTTTATTCTATTTTCGTAATAAAGCACGGTGGCCCCAAGGAAAAGTTTCTGATTTTTTTTGTGTGGCAGTCAATGCGTTTATATCCAAAATTTATAAAGAACTCATACAACTCAATAGTATAAAAACAAATAACCCAATTAAAAAATGGGCAAAGACCTAAACAGATATTTCTCCAAAGAAGACATAAAAATGGCCAACAAGTACATGAAAAGTGAGTTTGTATCACAACAATATATTATCTTTATAATAGGAAGTGAAATTCATCCATGTTCAAGCTTCCAGGTCAGGTTGTTGTTTTCCTCAGTCATCCAGCTGAGTAGATTCAGTACGTAGGCAAGGAAAGGCTAGCTTCACCCATTCTAGGCCATCAAAGATTCAGTCAGCTTCCAGCTTACCTGCACCATACCTTAAAGATTTATATCTGCCGTTCTCAATGAAGCCCTATATAATGGAGGGAAGGATGGAATTAACCAACACAGAGCCCTTCCCTTTGAGCCAGGCACGGTGCTAGACAGCTTCGCTACTTTCTCCCATTTCACTTTCATAATAAGGTGAGGAGCAAGGTGATGATAACCATTGGACCAATGAGAGAACTAAAGCTTACCTACCCCAGATCACTCAGCTAACGGGTAATGGAAGCAGGGAATAATTTCTAATTCAAAAGCCAATGCTCTTTTCACTTATTTTACTGGGGATAGCGGGGGAGATTTAAAAACTATTGAAAGCCAGGTGTGGTGGTGCACACCTGTAATCCTAGCTACTTGGAAGGCAGAAGCAGGAGGATTGCTTGAGCCCAGGAGTTTGAGACCAGGGTGGGCAACATAGCAAGACCCAGTCTTTAAAAAATATATGTATATTTTTTTAAATATTTAAAAACTACTGAAAAATACAAAGAGTAAAAAATAAAATAACAATCATTCACATTCCAACTACTCAGAATTAATCATTTCTAACATCTGAGGATATTTGCTTCCAATCTTCAGGAGTGTATTTTTTTTGTCTAAAATTGGTATGTTATTGTAAAGAATTTAAACTAAGTAGAAATATACAAACATAAAAGACTTAAAAATTATCCTGAATCCCATTGCACAGAAAAAGAAAAAGAAAAACACTATTAATATCATTCTAGTCAACTCTTCACTTATATTTGTATGCATAGAATGACAGATAAACAGATAAAATATGATTTTTAAAATACTCTCATAAAAATGAACATAGTAAAGATACTATGTAAATAGAAATCTCAAATTTAATCTTATTTGTATTTAATGCAAGAAAAAAAATCAAGTGAAATTAAAAGAAATGTTGAACTTTGACTAAATGTTTCTTCATCTCTAAAACGATTTCCTAAAAACTCCTCTAAAATGAAAATAGTTATGAATAGAAAGCATCAGAAGATGGGAACGGTTATGTTTTTTAAAAAGTCACACATTTTATTTCTCACTAATATTGATCTACTCTGCACTGTAGAAGTGATGCCATTGAGTTATCTATTTTCTCCCGTTCTCTCATTTCTTCATTTTATTAGATTTTTTTCATGGTCCAGGTTCTTAACAATAACATTCTTTTTGGTAGACATAAATATCATGACTTTTAATACCAATTTTCATAAATGGATTCATTTGGACCCAACATTCACCACAATTTCCTTTCATCACAGCATTACAATCCTATATTCTTTTATTTTGACTCATCTCTCAGTTAGCTGGATTTTGGTTTTCAAGTAGTTTTTCTATAAGAGGGTTTCATGGGCACACCCATGTTCTTTCTCCTACACAGTTTTGACTAATTTTTGACTCACACTGTAGTGTTTACATTTTTTATATTTTTGAAAGAATCGTTTTTTTCAGCCAGAATCACAGGCCAAACTCCCCACCTGCAAAGCAGACACCACCAGGCCTGGTCTCAGACCCCTCTGCTGCTCGGCTTCTGTTAGCCACCCACGGCCCCCGGAGACACCTTAGGATCCCATAAATCCCAGTTTGAAAACTCTGTATGGGCATGGCTGTAGGCATGAGAAGCCCTAACAATTCACATACTAGTTCCTCAGATAGCTAGGATAATTCTAGCAGACTTCCAAATATTGTACTTTCAAAGGATTCAAGAATTAGCAGCCACTTACCAAATTAATACACCCAGCTCTTTCCAGCAAGGTTTTGTGGCTAATTATTACAAGGACACATTAATACAAGACTAATAAAATTGAATTAAAAATGGAAAAGCAGAACCAAAGAAAGAATAAAGATGTCCCAAAGACGAATGAAGGTGGCTTGGGGCCACCAATGTAGGCTTCCTGTAGGCCGTGTACCAGGGCAGGCAAAGGTACTGGTTAGGCTCTGACCACAGGCAGCCCGTGTGCTGAGTCTAATCCCTGCAGCTTTCTAGCCAAGGAAACTGCATAAAAAGAAGAGAAAAATACCCATCTGAATTCTGAAATGCAGGACAAGGCCTTTCCACTGTTTTGCAGGCACGGGTGGAAGAAAGGGCACGGGCTTGGGCTTCAGAGAACAGCCACTGGCTCCCCATGTGACCTTCAGTGAGTCATTTCTCATCCCTGAGCCTCAGTTTCCTCCCCTGCAATCATGCCCGTTTCTCAGTAATAGCATTCAGTAGCACATAAGCGACACTGAGGAGGGTTTCTGCTGTTTTTATTCTCATTCTTCACCCTTGGTAGACACCTACAGTTTGCTTTGCTGCCTCTAGGCAGAAGTAGATTTGTGAAAGACAGGGTTACACTGCGTGGGAAGCGCCCCTCACCCCACGCCACTCTCCTCCACTCTGTGTGTAAAAGGGTTTCATAGGTCCAGCCTGTGATCTTCCCAGGCCTGGAGACTGGAGAGTGTGTGGCATCCTCTCATACATAACCCCAAGTAAAAATAATACAAAAGCACAAAGTAAATGTGAGAAAAGTAAACAAAGTTCTCAATCCCCCCATGATGACTCCTTTAAATGTTTTCCAAAATATCAAATATCAAATTAGTTCCCCCCAAAAAAGGTTTTCTGTTTGCTTGGTTTTTGGTATGTATCTGTGTGTGTGTGTGTGTGTTTGTGTTTGTGTGTCTATATATACATTTGTGTATATCTTCATGTGTATGTGTGTGCATGTCTGTGCATGCGTCCAGGCCTGTGTGCGTGCATGTGTGTTTGTGTGCGTGTGCCTGTGTGTGTGTGTGTGTGTGTGTGTGTAGACAAGCATCCCTGCACAAATCTGCAGAGAGAGCCGGAGGGCTCCGTCGCCTAGGAAGTTGCACACAGCTCATCCAGCCCTGGAAATGATACCGCCTGTCCTGTGGGTTGCTGTGAGGAGTAGGATAATGTGTTATCAAGAACTTAGCACAGTGTCTGGCTTGTAGAAAGGACTAGAGATGGCTATTCCCACAGGTAACCTCCCTTCCCTCGGCTCCTTGCTTCCCCCTCCTTCACACCTGCCTCCTGCCAGCCCCTCCTTCCTCTCCCAGGGCCTCATCCAACGGATGAGCTGATGGATTAGCTGGGGGCGGGGGCAGGCGGGTGCTCAGCCCACTCCTCTCGTCTTTCTCCTTTGCTCTGCCCAGCCACAGGGAGCACGCGTACAGTGCCCTCTCTGAGTAGGAGCCACAGGCAGGCTGGGCAGGGGGAGAACCGTGGTGGGCCAGCTGGGCCAGGGAGGGGTGGGAGAGCCTGCCTGATTGTGAGTGACACGTCAGCAAGCTCATGCTCCCCGTATCAAGTTTATCGGTGACATGGATGATATACTGATTTTCAATTGCCTGACTCATGAGTCCAAGGCCTAATATTAGCCTTTGTGCAAATTTTAAAAAGCACTCCCTACACCACCACGACGGATGGACACGGCCCAGGGGACACTCGGTTTCTCAAGGGGATGGCACCTTTGTGGGAAAAGAAGAGATGCCACTTTGGCCGAGACAGGGCCCCCACAGTTCTCCTGGAATCGGGGTATGATTTATGGGACCCTTCCACACCCCAATAATGCTTATTTTCCTTCAGTATACTTTATTAGTATTGATACTAATAAAGAAGTGCATCTAGAAAAAGTCACAGGCCCAAACAGTCCCATGGCTGTGACAAACAGAGAGGATCATAACAGACATCACACCACCCAGTTATATCTTCACTGTGAAACACAAGTTTCTAAAATGATAAAGCACTTTGGTTCAGTAAATTCTAATTACTAGCATTAGCAAAATGTATCTACACAGACCACTACAGTTGCAGGTTCAAAGGGAGGGATGGAGGTTTCTGAAATGTACTGCGGGCTTCCATCAGCCCAGGGTGCGGAGTGGGTGACTCACCTTCACAGGTCTCCTGTATTCGCACCACGTCGCCAATCTGCAGGGAGAGCTGGGGGGCTCCGCTGCCTTGGAAGTTGTATATGGCTGTGAAATGGAAGAGAAAGCCAGCCAGGTGAGACCCCTGGTCACCTTGAATCCTGGCTCCTTCCCGCTATCCCTGCCGCAAGTCTGTCCCACCCCCATGCAGCCCACGTGGGCTGAACAAAACCAGTGCAGACACCTACCGCCGACCACTGGGGTTAATCCAACCCCAGCCTGGCTCCCAAAGGCCTCCGGGTATTACCCAAAGCTGACCTCTCCTCTGCACAGGTCCCCCGCTCCAGCCTGAGTGACAAGGAGTCTGTTAATATCATTTACCGTGGACTGACCTCTTACTGTGCACCGGGCAGTTAAAATGGCAAATTGTATGTTACGTGTATTTCGCTGCAATTACAGAGAAACAACTACCTCCTAAGCGCTGGAAGTGAGGTGAGGCGCTGTGCTAGGAGGAGAGGTGCGCTAGTGAGCAGGGCAGCAGGAGGGCCAGGGCGCTGTGGCCTCTGAAAGTCCATGCTCGCCTTCGGCCAGGCGCAGGGTTGAGCCCCAGCTCAGATGGCCCGGGGATCTGTGACAAAAGTCACTGTGAGCAAGAAGGAGATTCACAGCACGTGACGAGCCCGCCACGTAATGGTGCCCCCGCCCAGCGCCTTTGAGAAGATGCAGCTGGACCAGGAGGGGGTCCCGGGCCGAGCTCCATCGGGAGGGCCCTCGGCCCTGCTGCTGCCCACACGCCAGACGGTAGCTACATTTCCAGAATCCTCCAAACCCACTCTAGCAAGTGACAGCTGCAAAACAGCCTCGCCTTCCCTGTGGTTCCCGTGTTCAAGTAGGCATTGCTGTGCCATCTCTTACCCACCCCACCGGGCTGGGCGGGAGCTAAGATAAGAAAACTCCGCTCTAAACAGGTGCTTATTCCTCCCAAAGAGGAAGAAAATGTAGTCAAGGTTATCTGGAAGGCTGCCAGAGCTAACCCTAATAAGAAGAACTAGTGCTTATCAAACACTTTATGCCGGACATGGTTCTAAGTTCTCCACATGCATTTACTCATTTTATCCTCACAATTCTCCTTTCAGGTGGGAAGTATTATTATTATTTCCAAATTTCACACGTGGAAATTCAAACACAGAGAGGTTAGTTAACTTGTCCAAGGTCACACAGTGCTGGGGCTGGGAGTGCAGGCCCGTGCTCTTGACCACTGTTCCACAGGTACATGTCCCCGCAGTTGTCTCCTTTTAACTCTGAGGATGAGGACAGCGGTCTGAGGCACGAGTGACCAGCGTCCAAATGGACACTGGGGAGCACCAGCTCCAGGCTCGAGCTCCCCTTTCATCTCCTACCCCCACTTATCTCCTTCCCTCCCACTTCCCTCCTTCCTCACCCCCCACCCCCACCCCCCAACACATCTGCCTAAACCACATCAAAGAGAGCAGAGGGGTTCAGAAGGAACCCCAGCTCTGCCATTACTGCTGTGTGATCTTGGGCAAGTGACTTCACCTCTCTGAGTCTCACTTTCTTACAATGTGGATGTCAACAGTAGCTACTTCACAAGGTTATTAGGGTGTTTAAATGGAATTAAGCACCGGGTGTCCTCCCTTCCCCCTGCAGGCCAGGCCTACATCCCTAACTTCCCTTTGTGGGCACTCAGAAAGATGGAAAGTCCCCGTCCTGAGATGATAAAGCTTGCGAGTTCAGAGCCAGTGTCTCTGGAGTCAGACGGATGTGACTCTTGAGGCCAGTTCTGTCCTTTACTGGCTCTGGCTTCAAGCCCAGGGCAGCAGCGTACAATTGCCCAGGCTGTGCCCTGCACAAGGCCACCCAGCCGAGAGGGCAGTGAAGCCTAGCACCAAACCTGTGATCTGCTCGCCAAGGCCTGCGCCCTGTCCCCATGCTGTGTCCACCGGAGGAGGGGTGTCTTTTGTAATCCACACAAAGGCACGTGGGGGCAGCCTGCCCGGACAAGCAACTTCGTCCCCTGGAGCCTCAGTTTCTCCAGCCGTAGAATGCAGGAGATGACAGTCCCTGCCTTATAGGGTTGCTGGGAGGCTCAGCTGAGATTAATGCCTATAAAAGGCGTGACTTCATGTGTGGCCACAGTAAGTGTTCAATAAATGGTAGTCACTTTTCTTTTTATTAGCATCACTTCTGAACACTCCTTCAGAGCTTTATGTCACCTTTAAATCTGCTTCCTTGCGGTTTACAACCGATGGCCCTGTTGGGCAACGCTGAATAAAATTAATCCTCTGCCCAAAAGCAAACCTAGGGAGGGCTCTCAGGGGACACTGAGGCCTCTCTCCTCCTGCATAAACACGGCCTGCCTCTTCATCCCCGCCACACTTGGCCTGATTTCAAACCCCCTCTCCCCGTGCAGGCCGCTGTCATTTGGACACGCTCCGGTTTGCTGGTGTCCTCCCTTGGCAGACTCTACTCCCTGTCCTCCAGCCCCAGAGGTCTGCCTGGGGCTCTGCCCTTGGGGCTGGTCAGAGCAGTGCAGGAGACAGAAGGAAGCCGTGCTCAGCATGCACTAGCTGCTGAGGCGCTGGCAGATCAGGTGTGTTGTCAGGTACTTGGGGGTGGCCGTGTCTTGTTCCCTGATGGCCTCCTCCCGGCTTTCCTCAGGAATCTCTTCCCTCACCCTCTGCCCCGAAACATCAGGCGAGAAGGTGCCATCGGTTGGCTGAAGATGTCTCGGACAGATCTTGAAACTGGGAATTCAGCGTGAACGTCTATGTTCAATCCGAGGACTCTCTGATTGTGAAAATGAAAGTAACTGACTTGGCCATTTAATTTACAGATTATTTCTGCCTTTGCACAGGGGCCTCTTAAGGCTCCATTTGGAGCAGAGCAGACCTTACTGACAAAGGAAGTGGCTTTGCATTTGAATACCCAATTCTGTTAGGTTTTCTAGATGACTAACAGGAAGCTTCCAACCAGAATGCCACCCTGCTAGGTTTGATTGCTTATCTGTGACCCTCAGTTTGTTTCTGACCAGCGTGAGAGGGGCCAAACCATGCCCAACTTCCAAATGAGGGATGGAAATGGCAGAAAAGCAAGAGGAAGAAATCATAGCCTGCCTCATCCTGCTACTATCTGCCCACAGAAGATAGAGGAGTGGGGGAGCCTGCCCACAGCCCCTCGGGCTGTCCCCACAAATACCCGCTCCAGCCTCCCCTTCATACAAGGTCTCCATGCACATCTACCAGGTGCTAGGTACTGTTCTGGATACTGGGGTTACAGTGATAGATAAGGCAGATAAAATCCCTAGCACTTTACTTATACCACACCATCTAATCTTCATAGCAACCCTCCAAGGTATTATCCTCCACACAACATACAAGAAACTCAAAGAGAGATTAAGGAACTTGCACATGGCCACATAGCTAGAAAGTGGTAGAAAGTGGATTCAAACTCAGACTGGAGTCCAAAGTCCCTGCTCTCCTGACCAGCCCACTGCTGATACCACACCCAATTGTACATACGCTGGACTTATGTCCTGCCTTTTCCTCCAGCCTCAGTGAGGTTGGAGACTGAGTCTGTCTTGTTGGCCACTGAATTTCCAGAGCCTGGACCACAAGAAAAGTGCAATCAATATTTATTGAACTCTCAATAAATACATGTTGGACTGAAGGAAAATGAATGAACACGAAGGGCAGGGGGAAGGGTATGTCCCTTCTTCTGGCTATACTCTTTCTTGCATTTCTTGACATTGCTCTAAGAGATGCTGAGCCAGCATAGCTGCCAAGTGTGAATGCAGCCATCAAGTGCCCTGTGACCCTTCCAGATGGATTCGCACCTCATCTGGGCCCTGCCATTTGCTGACACTTTTGAAAACAAAAGCTTCGGCCAACACCAAGTGTTAATAGAGTTTGGACAAGTGGCTGTATAAGAGGAACAAAAACAATAATGGAGAAAGAGAATGTAATTGCCTGAAGCTCACTTCTCCAGTCCCTGAGTCTCTAGTCCGGGGGTGGTGGCCTTTGGCAGGTCCACTTTGGACTCCAGTGAAACACGCTCATTGAAATGCACAAGCAGCAGTGTGCCTGAAGTCTCTGAACAGGTGCTGACAGCCTCAGCACCGAGGCAACATCCTGACGTTGCATCAGGGAGGGTGGATGCCACGACCCAGCAGAAGCCTCTGGCAGCAACTCCAGAGCTCAAACCCGGGTGCAAGTCAGCAGCAAAGGTGGCAGAAGGAGCACAGCCAGAGGGATCCCAGGAGGAGGAGATGTTCCTCCAGCAACCAGGAGAGAGCAGAGGCATCACAAAAACAGCCACCCTCTGCTGAACACTCTTCACGTCCTAGACACTATTCCCTGGGCTTTCCACACAGCCACCTATTTAGTTCTCACCACGATTCTTGGGGTGGGTATAATTATTATCATCTCTGCTTCACAGATGAGGACACTGAGGTAGTGTAAGATCCCAGGGTGACACAGGAAGGAAAGAGCCAAGCCAGGATTTCCCCGCAGGTGGGTGGGCTCTGGAGCACATGCCCTCAGCCATGGCACCACGCTGCCCCTCGCCACTGGGGATGGATCTAGCACCCGCACTGTGCCGGGTGCTTTAGGCCCCTTATGGGATCGTGATAACAACCTTAAGGGATCGTGATAACAACCTTAAGGGATGCATATTATTGTGCTCAAATTTTAGTGAGGCAAAGCGACATGCCCAGCCAACAAGAGGAAAGTTGAGATTCCAATGAGTTCTCTAAAATAGTAATTCTCAACTGAGGGTGGATTTGCCCCACTGGAGACATTTGTCAAATGTCTGGAGACATTTTTGTTTGTCCCAACCAGAAGGGGAGGGAGGGAAGAGTAGGTTCTACTGGTATCTAGTGGGTAGAGGCCAGAGATGCCACCAAACATCCTACAGTACACAGGACGGCCTCATAACAAAGAATTACGTGGCCACAATGTCGGTAGTACCAAGGTTAATGAATTCTGCTCTAAAACATCATGCTGGAATCTCAC
>VBSM01000565.1:3993854-4004519 GCA_008086735.1 Cheirogaleus medius
TGTGAGAGGGAAGGAGGGCAGGGCCATCTTCATGGAATCCCAGGCTGAGGACTGGCAGGTACAGTGGCCAACTGCAGGGGTCCGGTGTCTGGAGAAGAGCTCAGGAGCACTCCACTGATTGCTGCGGTGCTCTCTCAGGACTAGCCTCCTGACAGAGGGGAGGGTGGGGTAGGACAGTGAAGGCAAGGTGGGGAAACTCAGTCCATCTGAACCTTATGAGGCCACCAGAACATGAAAAACCTCCAAGCCCTACTCTCCCACCACCCCCTCCCCTGCCCACACATCCACCCACCCATCCATCCAATCAACAACTATCCCTGCACCCATCTATCCATCTACCTATGCATCCATGCTATCCGCCTATCAACTATCAATTCACCTATTCATCTATCCAACCAACAACTACTAACTGCGCACCTGCTCTGTGCTGGCCACTCTGTGCTGGAGAAGCGTCAGAGACACGGTCCTGCCATCATGGAGCTAATATTCTATGGAAGAGCCCAGATAATTCAACATGAGGCTGCAATGAAACAGTATGCTAGGAACAGGCTGCGTTTCAATGAGACCTCAAAGGTCTCTAAGCTTCAATTTCCTCATCTGTGAAATAAAGATAAAAGTACCAGGCTCTCGGGGTGTCTGTAAGGGTTAAACATGAGAACGCAAGTGCTTTGTAAATGAACTGTGCCATAAAGCAGCGAGACAATGATATTACTTTTGACAATGTTGATGACAACTTAAATAGAGGTTTTAACTACGAAAGTCCTATATGCAGTTTCCATTCTTCCAGCTGTTCAGACCAAAACCCTTGGAGTCACCACTGACTCCTCTGTGTCTCTCACGCCCACATCCAGTCCAGGAGGAAAATCCCATGTGCTCAATTTACAACACAGACTTCCGGAATCTCAGCACATCTTGCCATCTCCACTGCTCCTCCCCCGCAGTGTGAGCCTGGGTTATTGCAGCAGCTGCCTAACTAATCTCCCTGCTTCCACATTTAATTGCTCTTTATCAGTCACCATAAATCTGCTAGAGTAAATCCTTTGTAAACATAAGACAGGTTGTTCTACAATTCTACTCCAAACCCTGCAATGCCCCATTCAGAGCAAAGCCAAAGTCCTCATAAGACCTAAAAGGCACTGCTCAATGTGATCATCCCGCAGAGACTCCACTCCCTCCTATTCTGCCCTTGCTCAGTCTACTGCAGCCACGCTGGGCTCCCACACGGCAGCGAGGCTTCCTCCTCAGGACCTCTCATTGGCCATTCACCCCACTTGGAACGTTCTTTCCTGAGACAACTCCCTCACTGCCACCAAAGGTGAGGCCAGCAGCAAATCCCACAGGGTTCCTCTGGCACTGGGATGCCCCTCCGCTGCAGCCTACATGCCAGGCAGAGTGTCTCTAGGCCTGGCATTGCCACCAACTAATGCCACCCAACAAGCTCCCACTGATCACCTGCTCTGTTCACACCTTGTGCTGAGTGCTGGGGCACCCATGCAAGTCACATTGTCCATCTATGCCTCCTTCCCACCAGCCTCGTTTAGGCTGTGACCCGCAGTGCCAGGTGTGGTCAGGGGAACTCCGAGTGCCCTGGAGCAATGACTAGAGACGTCTCTGGAAAGTGCCCACATTGTTGGTCACACCCCTTCTCACCCTTGTTTCTGCCACTGTGACTTTAAACCAATGAGGAAGCTGACCTGGTAGGGGCAGGGGGACAAGGAATGACTTTTTCCAAGGAGAACTAAAAACGGAATAAGACTTAAGCAGCTCACAAACTCAGCCTGACTGTTCTTCAATTCACATCAATTAAAGGAAGTGGGAAGAAGGGAGAAAGTGCCCATTAAAAGGAACATTTGTTGTGTCTGTACCCAGATTCCTCTGCAGTTGCGTGATCATAAGCATTATCGTTCCTCATTTGCAGAACATATGCTGCAGAGCAAGGACTGTGGCACCCATGTGTAATTGACTATTAAATTAAAGGCCTGTAAGCTTTAAAATAAAACCCACCAAATCCAAAAGTCCAGAAATTAGCAGAACATTATGGTGACTACATTTCCTGTCTCAAAATATAGCAGGAATATAAGGATGCTGATCTCAGGAGGAAGCAGAGCTTAGAAAACACAATCTGTCATTAAGGCTCATTCAAACACAAACATTATGGTTGGGGGCAAGATGTCCCCCAACTAATGAGGCTCCCATATACCCAGGGATTAGACAATCTCCTTACATGGATCAAACAGCCAGCCCGGCGGGCACTCCTAAACAACCCAAGTTGCTGAAGCATCAGAAAGTAGAAGGCCCTGGCACCTAAGAATTGGTGGTAGAAAGGAATTAGATTTCTAACCCATGTGTTTTTGTTGCACCAGACTAATTTCTGGGGACCAGTCCAAAAATACAGCGAGCCGCTGTAGGAAATACACATGTGTTAAGATCCCTCCAAGCATTTCTTTTGGGGTTCTTTTCCCCATTCCGCAGAGGCCTTCTCAGATCATATGATTTAAGGCCCCTCCCTGCAATATTCTCATTCATGGGACAATGCTTCCCTGTTACAATAGCACACATCACAATTTGTAATTATAGGTTTACTCATTTATCCACCAAGTCATTTTTCATCTTCCCTACTAGGCTATTAGCCCCAAAAGGGTAGGGAACATATTGGCCTAATTCTAGTAATCTCGTACCTGGCATGTAAACACAGCAAATATTTAAGAAATAAATGAAGAATGAATGAGTGAACAAATAAACAAGTTAGTGAGTGAATGGTGTTTTCTATCCTTTTTTCTTAACTGTTGCCTTTGGCAACAAGAGCAATATAACTGGTCCCTTGCTAGTGGAGTTTTCCCCTGGATGTGTGTGGGATGCATGTTCTACTCATGCCTCCTACTCAAAGATTCAGTCCCCACTCATGATTCCTGCTAGACAAGTAACAAGCCATGTGACACACCAACCCACAGCCATAGTGGATTAGACCAGCCAGGGGTAGCACCCTGACCAGAGTTGGGCCCATTCTTAGGCTGACGGTGACCTCTGACTTGGGCAGTCTTTCTTAAAAAGATGAATCAAGCCACCACTCCAAATCTTCTCTTGGGACTTTGAACAAACACACACAACAGAGAGAAAACTCAGTGAATGCTTGAACTGCAAGGCCATGCAGAGAGGGGTGGGTGGCATGCTGGGCCATCATTATGATGCTACAGAATATCAAAGTTAAGAAGGAGCAATGGAATCAGAGGGAGTTGGTGAGGACAGAAAGGAGGACAGAAACAACATCCCTGGACTGGGGGATGACTGTGGATCCTTCCATACCCCCCAACCAAGATGCGGAAAAGATCTCTTCTCTGCTTTTGCAGAGTATGTTATGGTTTGAATTGTCCCTCCCCCCGACCTCAGAGAAGCTGAGAAGCCATCAGAGGAGAGGCAGAGGTTTCCAGGGCTGTGTTAGCTCACACCCTTGTGGAGGCTTGGCTGCTCCTGTTTCCTGGATTTTCATGTGATTTCTCTGACCTTTAAAACACACCACTTCTCCCTGCCCTCACATGTGCACACACCACACACATTTTAATTGAACTAATTTGAATGGATTTTGTTCCTTGTAACAAGAGCCCATGCTGCAAAAGACTCCAGCATGCATTGCCTTCTCCAAATCTGCCAGTCTTTGCACGGACCAGCTCTGTCCAGGGTCCTGGGCTGCAGTCACAGCACCCACATCCCTGGACCAGGGGGTGGTTGTGGATTCTTCCATAATCCCCAACCAAGATGTGGAAAAGATCCCTTCTCTGCTTTTGCAGAGCCTATTATGGTTTGAATTGTGCCTCCCCCAACCCTCCCAAAAAAGGGGAGATTGTTAGAGTCCTAACTCCCAGTACCTCAGAATGCAATCTTGTTTGGAGACAGAGTCTTTACAGAGGTAATAAAGTTAAAATGAGGTCATTACAGTGGGCTGACACACACACAATAAGAATGCAAGTGAAGACGGAGGCAGAGATCAGGCCGATAAGTCTGTAAGCCAAAGAATGCCAGAGACTGCCAGCAAGAACAGACTCTTCTTCCCAGTCTTCAGAGGGAACCAACAAATACTTCCCAAACACCACACAAGGATGCAACACCACAACTGGGGCCAAGAGAACACCTGAGCGTAGGGACCAAAATGCACTATCCCAAATATGCCACTTTGGCATAAGGATTATTTTGAGCTGGAGGCAAATAAGAATTCACAGATGCAGAAAGAAGACTTCCCAGATCTTCCTTGTCTGACTAGAAGCAGAAACTTCTAAGAAATAAGGACTGTCATAAATCTCCTCTCCCAGCTACGTTTTATGGCCATAAAGAAGACAGAAAGTCAGCTCCAAGACAGACCTGCACAAATAGCTCTTATCTTCTTTGAGTTTCCCCCATATATTTGCCTTCCCACATTTTGCGCCCCATGGAAGCCTCAAACCCTTTTCCTTTGTCTTGTCAGTTCTCTAAACCTCTATTGTTCCTTTGCTAAGTTTCTATGGCAGCCCGAGTTTAAACCACTCCTTTGAGTTACTCATCTCTGTTCAATGAACATGCTAATAGACTTCTGTTTGTTTTTCTCTTGTTCATCTGTCTTTTGTTGGTCTAATTTGCAGGGCCCCAGCCAAAGAACCTAAGATGGGTAACGGAAAGAAATTTTTTCCTCCCCTACAAGCATAACTGAAGTCCCACACAAATCTGCCTGGCAGGCCCAGCTTCAGGGTAAATAAACCTATCTCAGGACCCCTGTGTTGAAGCCCTCTTTACAGTCCCTAAACACCATGTCAGATACCACAGATTATCTGTTGTGGACTTGTGTCCCTCCCAAAACTCACATGTTGAAGTCCCAACCCCCAGTACCTCAGAATGTAACCATGGTTAAAGATAAGTGCATATTTGGAGATAAAGGGGTGATTAAGTTAAAATGAGGCCTTTAGGGTGGGGTCCTGATCCAATATGACTAGTGTCCTTATAAGAAGAGGAAGAGACACCAGGGCGTGCCTGCACAGAGGGACGATGATATGAAGAGGCAGCAGGACAGACATCTGCAAACCGAGGAAAAAGAGAAACCAACCCTATTGGCCTTCTTGGATGTCTAGCCTCTAGAACTGTGAGAATATAATATCTGTTGTTTAAGCCACCCAGTCTGTATTTTGTTATGGCAGCCTTGGAAAACTAATACATCATCCCCAATATCCTTCCTCGCTCCTTCCTTAGAACTCCTCATTTTTAGCTGGGTTCATGGCTGTCTACATTATAAACTACATGTCCTAGCCTCCCTTGCAGCTATGTTCAGTCATATGATTATGTTTTAGCCAATAGGACATAATAAGAAATATCAAGTGTGCCTTCATTTAAATATCCTTAAAGGGAAAAGCCACAATCTTCTTGTTCCCTTCATCCTTCTTGCTAGCTGGAAGGTGGACCTGATGGCCGAAGCTTAAGCAGCCAGTGCGGTATAGGAGGCAAGAAGCCACTTGCTAAGGAAGCAGTGGATGACACAGAATGAGCCACTCTTCCACCTCTTCACAGACCACTTCTGCGCTTTCTATGTGAGAGAGAAATAAACTCGTAGCTTGGTTAAACCACTATCTTGGAGGGTTTTTGTCACCCATAGTCACACTGAATCCTAACTGATACTGTTAGTTTCTCTTTCTCCCTCCTCCTCTTCAGCCCTTCCCTCTCCCCTCCAAGAAGAAAGCTCTCTTCACTGACAAAAGCATCAGGCAGAGAGGATTAATCTGGTAAAGGGAAAAGTTGCTTATAAATGGCCTCCTGCCAGATTAACTAACCAGGCAGCCAGTCAGTAGACAGGTAAAACTGTTACCCACGTCCCTTCTACTCTACGCACAATCCCTGTCTCTCCAATGAATTATACTAACTTCTTACAGGCGACACTCCTCAAAACCTCTAGCGCTCACAGAAGGAAATCCAAACTTGCTAGTTTGGCACTCAAAGCCCTTTACAGTCTGGCCATAATCTACCTCTTCCGTGTTCTTTTTCACTACAAACAATACTAAAACCAAAACGGACTATGTATTGTTTGACCCACATGCAACATGCTTTCCAGCTTCCTGCCTTTACCCACGATGTTCCCCTTCTGGATGCCTTCCTGGTGCAGTGCAAAAGGCCTAGGGTCTGGAGACAATAAGGCCCAGCTCCATTACTTCCAAGTTGTGTGAACTCTGGGACTTGGTTTCCTCATCTATAAAATGGGAATAAATAATACACTGCCTCACATGGATGGTTCTGAAGTCAGATAAAGATACTGCATGAGAATGGGTCTGGTAAACCATAAACTACTACAATCTGACAAGGCATGGCTGTCCTGAACTTGGCATTCATGTTGCTCTGTGTCTCTCTTGGTTCTACAACTAGGTAAGCCCCTTGACCTCAGCCACTAATTCTCAGCGAGCCAGCCCACTACTAAGTGCTTTACACACATTACCCCTTTGAATCCTCATGACAATCTCATGAGACCTGTGTTATTAGTATATTTGCACTTCATAGATGAAGAAACAGGCCCAGATTTGAACTCAGTTCTGACTTCACAGTCCAAGCTTCTAACCTTCCACATAATTCCTCAAGAGCATCGGCTGTACCCCTCCTCGCTTTGTAAACCGCCCCCCATATGAATTACTATTTGTACTCTGGATGGGGACCATTCATATTAAAGTGCCCCTGCATCTCGTGCCCAGTAAGTGAATGGATGTTGTTCTCTCCAGAGTGGGGACTCTCAAACAGTGGCCTGGGGACGCCCTGCATCTAATCACGCTTGGCGCTTGGGTTGTCGAATGCTCACCCGCTAACTCTTCATCTCTAGGGTGGTGTCTGGTGTCTGCCTGTGTAGCAAGCTCCAGGGTGATTTTTAAATTGACACTTAAGTTTGAAAACCACAGCGAGTCTACGGGGATTGCACCACTGATGCCACTCAGTAGAAAGAGTGGCGGTACCTGCCGCCTCCCTTCCCCCAGCCACCACTTCCGCTGAGCTGGAGGCAGAGGCCTCTGGGAGTTTAGATGGCTGAAGCTGATAAGACTAACCTCTTGGCTGGTTATTCCCAGAAAACCTGGCAGGAGTGTCTCTGGGGTCGAGGGAAGGGTCCCACCCCCCAGCCCATGCCCCAGGTTTGCACTGGCTCTGGATGCTCTGCCATAGCCGGGGTCATCTAACCCGGGAAGAACAGGCAGGGAGGCCGGTGGATGGGCGTCCTTCGGAGCGGGGTGCAGGGAGGCACGGCGGGCCGGCGGAGGCCGAGGCGGAGGACACAGTGGGGCTCCCTCTACGAGGCCCAGTCGTCAACGGGGCGATGGAGCCCACGCCTTGGAACGAGAGCCGGCGCACAGCCTGGGTGGCAAGCCCTTGGCCTGACCCCGTCTCGGATACCCTCAAGGTTTCCCAGAGGGGGCGGCCCGCGCCCGGCGGGAGGGTGAGGGCTGGGCCGGCGCAGCCTGCGGGTGGGTGCCCACCTTCCTCTCGCGCCGCCTCCTTGTCCCGCCCGGCCGCCCGCTGCAGGCCGAGGGGCCGCTGCGCCCTCTGACCCGCGCCCGCGCCCAGGAGCCACAGCATCTTCCGCGCGCGGCCCTCCCGCCACCTGTCCTCCTCCCGGCCGCGGACCCCGGCCAGCACCTACCCACGCCGTGCCGCTCCTTGTCAGTTTTGCGCCAGGGGGCCATGGTTGGGCCGGGGCCTCGCGTCCTCTCGTGGGGAAGCCGGCAGGGGGTGGCTGGGCGCTCTGCCGGGCCCCACTTCCTTCCTCTTTTCAAACTCCCTCTCAGGGCCCGCCCTCCCCGGGGCGCCCCGCTCCCTCCTGCTCCCCCTCGGGTTGGGCCGGGGCACTCGAGAAAGTCAGTGAGTGGCTAGAAGGCCCTCCCCGCCAAAACTTGGAGGCCACCCAGAGGCCAGGCAGGTACCCAGACCACCCCAGCAAATGCAGCGAGTGTCCCTGACTGCTGAGCCTAGTGACTAAGCAGACCGTCCTCCCCAACTCTCCTCAGCGTCAGCTTTGGGGTCAGATCCTGGCTCGAACCCAGCCCGGCACTAATTACTTCATTTTTCTAAGCTTCAGTTTTCTCATCTGTAAAATGGGATACTAGTACCTACTTCATATGTTTATTGTCAGCATCAGAGAAGACAAGGTACACAGCAGGTGGCATATAAGGATTAAATATTTACCTGGAGGGAGGTTGTCTGTAGTTTTTATCTTTTTTGGTGCCACAGACCCATTGGAAAATCTAGAAAGCTGGAGAAACTCTCCTCTGAAAATACATAGGCCCACTATTTACCAATAGCGCCAGGAGGTCAAGGGTGCTCTAACAGACTGCAGCAGTGGACCCTAGGAAACAGTCCTAGAGGTAGGCTAAAGGACACATTTACCCACAAAATCTCATTTTTGCTCTTGAAACAGATTCTATCCAGAAACAATGTATTTTTGATCCACAGTGAGAAGGCTGAATTTGAGTCTTCCTGAATTTTCTGTCTTTATTCATAACTCTCACTACCCCTTTCTGCCTTACCCTAGAGAGTCATTAAGATAGATTAGGCAATATCACAGCTGACAGGCTGCAAAAAAATTAATTTTGTTTTCTCTGAAATTATTGTCTTTTCAGTTTTCTAGCAGCATAAATCAGGTGGTGTCTTTTACAGGGACACCAGAAGACCAGAGCCAGTAGCATATGTATGTGTATAAAGAAATGTATTGCTGGGGCTCAGAGACTCATGCCTGTAATCCCAGCATTTTGGGAGGCCAAGGCAAGAGGATTGCTTGAGCCCAGGAGTTCAAGACCAGCCTGGGCAACATAGTGAGACCTCATCTCAAAAAAAAAAAAGAGAGAGAGAGAGAGATTGACTGATTGCAAGGAATTGGCTTATGTGATTGTGGGGCAGGCTATGCAAGACTGGAATCCTTAGACCAGGCAGTCAGGAAGGGCAGGATGGAAATACTCAGGCAAGAGCTGTCTACATGCAGAATTTCTTCTTTTTCAGGGAACCTCAGTTCTACTCCTAAAGCATGTCAACTGATTGGATCAGGCCCACCCAGATTATTGAGGATAATCTCCTTAACTTAAGGCAACCATGGTAGATGTAAATCACATGTACAAAGTACTTCACAGCAACATCTAGATTGATGTTTAATTGAATACCTGGGAACTATAGCCTTGCCAAGTTAACTATCAAAACTAACCATAACAATAGTATTACATATTGAGATTATACATCAGAAGCTGGGAAACATTTTCTATAAAGACCCAGATAGTAAATATTTTAGTGTTTGCAATCTAAGAGGCAAAATCAAGAGTACTATGTAGACACTTATACAACAAAAGAAAACAAGCTTCCACAATTTTTTATTGACAAAATTCAAAATGTGATATGAGTGAGTATATGCTTTTGTGATATAGGTTTAGTACTGAGAAAAACACATTTGGGGGACAAGATAATATTTTACTTTATTGGAGTTCAAAATTAGTGTTCCCTGTCATTAAAATTAATTGCAAATATTCCTCTGTTAATGCTGATGTGACAGGATATTTAGCTTTTCCTGACAAAAATTTACAAAATGGACGATGGGTAAGTTCAAAAAAGCTAATGAATTCACTGAATTAATATTTCTTTATTTTCTTTGAAAATAATCTTTCCCGTAATTTTTCCAATACAGCTTCCAATACAGCTTCTATTCATAGAAGCTAATTCATTCATTCACTTCAAACTCAGTATTGACTCCTCAAATAAAAAACAATTGAGCTGTATCAGTAACATTTGTCAATTTATCAGGAAGCAAGGAAAACCACTAGAACTCCTTTCTAAATTAACTATCGATGTTGCTCCCAATGTCCTCAACTCTTCAAGAAATAACTGTCGTCAAAAGGCTTCTAGTCCTAAACTAGTTTATTTTCACTGGACATATTTCATCTGCTGCTATAATCAAACATGATTTAATTAACTCATTAGCAATAAATATCTTTCCTTGCTTGGTTAACAAATGAGCCACTCAGAAGAAACTTATTTGGTTGTAGTCTCATTTTTATTTTTATAAAGAAATTGTGCTGTGATGAGCATTCTGTTTTAAATTTTCTAATTTTTCTAACCATTGCTTTCCTATGAGTGGGGAATATTGTGATGATTGCTAAATCTGTTCTATCGTATTCTTCTACCACAGTTGTAATATCACTGCATAATTAACGCAATGATTTCCCATCTGTCTTAGTTTTATGCTGCTTTAACAGAATACTGCAGACTTGTAATTTATAGTGAACAGAAATTTATTTGTCTTATGGTTCTTGAGGCCAGGAAGTCCAATATAAAGGTGCTGGCATCTGGCGAGGGCCTTCTTGCTGTGTCATCACGTGGCAGAGGATGAGAAGGCAAGATCAAGAGAGCAAGAGGGGCCAAACTTACTTTTATAACAAACCCTCTATAACTCCTTCTATAACTAACCCACTTCCAATCATGCAGAGCCCTCATGACCGAATCACCTCTTATTTGGCCCCACCTCCCAACACTGTTGCCTTGGGGATGAAGTTTCCAACTTACAAACTTTGGGGGTAGCATTCAAATCATAGTGCCACCTAATTGAATAACAAATTAATACACACTCTGCTGTGCCTTAAAAGCATGACATTTGGAGCCCCACTATTCTCTTCTTTTTTCTTTTTTCTTCCTTTTTTTTTT
>VBSM01000565.1:4004619-4031036 GCA_008086735.1 Cheirogaleus medius
AAAAAAAAAAAATGTAAAAACTAGCCTTAGCTCATGGGCCATTCAAAAACATGCATCAAGCCAGATTTCATGTGTGAACCAGTTTGCCATCCCCTGCCATATGCAAATGTATTGTCTTCATAAACTCATCCAGGTAAATATTCTTGTTTTTTCATCTTAGGTTTCTGACATACAAACAGACAACTTCACATTAACAATGTGTTAAAGTATTTGATGGGAGGCAATAGGTGGCGATGCCAGAAGACAAATAAGATTAAACTTTGATGAGTACTAAAGATTTTTTCTCCATTCAATTTGTGACACAACCTATTCTAGGAATCTGTTCCTTAAATAATGTTAAACAAACAAATTATTCAGCATATTAAAAGAAAAAATGCTTGCAGTTGAAGGAGAGGAAGTTTAGAAAGTTATTTGACTAAAGGTTAATTAACTTTTTAATGGGGTAGCTTTTAATATAGAAATCTTTAAACTTCTTACTGATTAGGAAATGGCTTTTATGTTTCCGAGATATAGGCTTTTCATTATAGTTAGCAATTCTACAGCATCATAAAAAATGTTGGCAAGAGAGATCGATAGTCAAATATAAAAATCTGACTAAAACCACTTAAAGAATTTACAATAATCTTGGCCACAAAATTTTATTAAACACTATCTGTCAGATACCTGGCTATTAGGTAGTTTACTCTTGATGACTATAATTTCACATGTACTCTGAGGGATGATTGTGGGGAAAAGGACATCTCTAGCCAAGATCTCACTTGAGTCCAGGCACATGAGTCTGCCCGCCTCCTAGACATCCCCCGCTGCCCTACATCAATGTTTCCATGTCCAAAACAAAGCTCATCACCATAGCCACACGGTACACTTGTCTCTCTTCTGATTGTTTCTACCCTACGTAACAGGGGGAGTGACCAGCCTCTGTGGGCTCTAGCTGACGTGCTGGAACCCCAACTCCACCGCTCATCTAGCTGCGTGGTTTGGAGAAAATTATTTAACCTTTCTAAGCTCCATTGATTGAAAACTTGCTGCATGGCAGTCCCTGATTTAAACACTTCACATGCATTATTTCATTTAATCCTCAAAGTAGCCATCTGAGATAAGTACCATACTACCCCCATTTTTCTAATAAGCAAACTGAGACCAGCAAAGTGAGACCCCTTATTATAGCCATCAACCACTATGACTGCCTTTGAGTGGTATCATGACCCCACATTTCACTTAGGTCAGAAACTTGATTCGTCTTAACCTTCCTTTCACTCTAAATGATGATTTCAAAAACAGCTGCTGAATCCACCCTCTCCCCCATGCCACTACCTTGTTAAGATCCTTCTCATTTGAAACTTGGATTTGAGCTCCCTGCCTCCACCTTGTCTCCTTCCAATCTCTTCTCCATGTTAACTCTGAGACCCTTTTCCCAAGCAACTGTGGTCTCCACATGCTCCTAGAATAAGCTAGAAAAAATAAATAAAGCAGGTTTGTGATAACTTGTGAGATTTTACTACCATTGTGAAATCAAGACATTCCACAGAAAAGAACCATGCAAAGCCTCAAGTGCAGGCCAAAGAAATCTACTTGGACACATCTTTTTTGAAATTTCAGAATATTAGGGGGGTAAAACTGTTTTGATTACATAAATTGCTTTTGTGCCATTTAAGTCAAAGTTATAAGTGTGCCCACCCCTACATAGTGTGCATTGTACCTGTTGGGTGTGAATTTACTCATCCCCTCCACCCCCCTCCCACCTGCTTGATTTCCAATGAATGTTACTTCTGTATGTGCACATAAGTGCTGATTGGGTCATTCCAATTTAATGGTGAGTACGTATGGTGTTTGTTTTTCCATTCTTATGATACTTCACTTGGAACAATGATCTCCAGTTTCATCCAGATTAATAAAAGAGGTATTAGTTCACCATTTTTTATGGCTGAGTAGTATTCTATGGTATACATATACCACATTTTACTAATCCATTCATGTATTGATGGGCAATTGGGTTGTTTCAACATCTTTGCAATTCTTAATTGTGCTGCTATAAACATTCGAGTGCAGGTGTCTTTTTTCCTTTGGGTAAATACCCAGTAGTGGGATTCCTGGATCTTTGACAAAGCAACAAAAACATACATTGGGGAAAAGAATCCCTGTTCAATAAATGGTGCTGGGAAAATTGGATAGCCACATAGTAGAAGACTGAAACAGGATCCACACCTCTCACCACTTACAAAAATCAACTCACAATGGATAACAGACTTAAACCTAAGGCATGAAACCATAAGAGTTCTAGGAGAAAATATTGTAAAAACTCTTATAGACATCAATCTAGGCAAAGAATTTATAAAGAAAATCCCAAAGCAAACACAGCAACAATAAAAATAAATAAATGGGACCTGATCAAATTCAAAAGCTTCTGCACATCCAAGGAAACAATAATTAGAGCACATAGACAACCTACAGAATGGGAAAAGATATCTGCAAGCTATTCATCCAATAAAGGACTAATATCTAGAATCTACAAAGAACTCAAGCAAATCAGCAAGAAAAAAATAAACAACTCCATTAAAAAGTGGGCAAAAGACATGAACAGAAGCTTTTCAATAGAAGATAGACTAATGGCCAATAAAAACATGAAAAAATGCTCAATATTTCTAATCATTAGGGAAATGCAAATCAAAACCACAATGAGATATCACCTAACTCCAGTGAAACTTTTATCAAAAAGTCCCAAAACAACGTATGCTGGTATGGATGCAGAGAGAAAGGAAACTTGTACACTGTTGGTGGAACTGCAAACTAGTACAACCTCTATGAAAAGTAGTATGGAGATATCTCAAAGAACTAAAAGGAGACTTACCATGTGCTCCAGTAATCCCACTATTGCGTATTTACTCAAAGGAAAAAAAGGCATTTTGTTAAAAAGACACTTGCACTCAAATGTTTATACCAGCACAATTTGTGATCGCAAAGATGTGGAATCAACCCAAGTGCCCATCAGTTCATGAATGGGTTGATAAAATGTGGTATATGTATACCATGGAGTACTATTCAGCCATAAAAAATGGTTAACTAATACCTTTTGTAACAACCTGGATGGAACAGGCGACCATTCTCCTAAGTATCACAAGAATAGAAAAACAAATACCACATGTACTCACTATTAAATTGTAACTAATCGATCAACACTCATGTGCACATATGGAAGTCAAACTCAATGGAAATCATGCAGGGGTGAGGGGAGAGGTGGGGATGGGTAAAATCACACCTACCAGATACAGTGCACACTCTTTGGTGATAGGCACATTTATAACTTTACTAAAACTGTACAAAAGCAATTCATGTAACCAAAACATTTGTACTCCAGTAATATTCTGAAAAAAAAAAAAGAAGAATCACTATCTATGGCAGCCATAGCCTTATGAAAAGTATTTCTTAAATAACAAGACTTAAAAGTCAAAAGTACTCCTTGATCCATGGGCTGCAGAAGATGTTGTGTTAGCAGGCATAAAAACAACATTAATCTTCTGTAAATCTCCATCAGAAACCTTGGATGACTGGGTACATTGTCAATGAGCAGTAATATTTTGAAAGAAATCTTTTTTTCTCAGCAGTAGTTCTCAATAGCAGGCTTAAAATGTTCAGTAAACCATGCTGAGAACAGATGCGCTATCATCCCGGCTTTGTTGTTCCATTTATAGAGCACAGGAAGAGTACAATTAGCATAATTCTTAAGGGCCCTAGGATTTTTAAAATGATCAGTGGGTGTTGGCTTCAACTTAGTCACCAGCTGCATTATTTCCTAACAAGAGAATCAGCCTATCTTTTGCAGCTTTTAAGTCAGACATCTCTCCAGCTATAAAAGTCCTAGATGGCATCTTCTTCTAACTCAAGGATGTTTCATCTACACTGAAAAGCTGCTGTTTAGTGTAGCCACCTTCTTCAGTGATCTTAGCTAGATCTTGCTCCAGCTTCTTCTGCATCAGCATTTGCTGCTTCACCTTGCACGTTTACATTATTGACAATGCAAAATAAGTGATAGAGGCAAAGATCTCAGTCAATGGAGGTTTATTAAACTGAAATTTGAGGGTGTGTCTGGGAAAAGCACAAACCACAGAAGTATTTGTGACCTGTGCTCTCCGAAGAGGGATTTGGGAACTCAGTATTTAAGGGGAGAGGGCACACCAAAAAAAAAAAAAAAAAAAGGAGGAGGGGGATGGGAAGTGAGACAAATGGCTACATTCTTGTGAGGTTCTAGTTACTGCTCAGTAAGTCTACATTTAACATAAGATAAGGTGAGTGTTTGAGAAGAAAAATGGACTAAAGGAAGAATCTATTTTGCAGATGTCTCTGTGTGGTTGGAGGAATGATTGATCTCCTCTTGTCTCTGTTCTGCACCTGAGAAGATAAACTTGTAATCCACAGTATCAGTGTGCTATGAACACATTTTAGTTTTAGGAGCTAGATTTAGTCTGCAGACCTAAAGTTACAATATACATGTTCTTGTTTATGAGAGGCCAGCAAAGAATTTCCTCATGAATGATCTGGGAGGGCAGTCCTTTATAGATGCCTGAGGCCTTTTACCTTTCCCTGAGGGTTTGACGAATGCATAATTTTAGTAACAGCTATTCATTTGGAAGGGGATGTTGCATGACTCAGCCTCTAAGCTTGACCTTCTGTTTTGCATAAGGAGTTGGGGGTTTCTGAGATTTTTATTTTCCTTTACATTATGGAGATGGCTTCTTTTCTTAAACCTCATGAACCAACCTCTGCTATCTTCCAACTTTCCTTCTGCAGCTTCCTCACCTCTCAGCCTTCATGGAATTGAAGAGAGTCAGGACCTTTCTCTGGATTAGGCTGTGGCTTAAGGGAATATTGTGGATGGTTTAGTCTATCCAGAGCAATACAAATTTTCTTCCTATCAGCAATAAGGCCATTTCATTTTCTTGCCATTCATGTATTCACTAAAGTAGCACTTCTAATTTCCTTCAAAAACTTTTCCTTTGCATCCACAACTTGGCTACCTGTTTGGCACAAGAGGCCTCTCTGTCAGCCCCTCAGCATTCAACACGCCTTCCTCCTTAAGCTTAATCGTTTCTAGCTTTTGATTTAAAGTGAGAGATGCGTGACTCCTCCTTTCACTTGAACACTTAGAGGCCATTATAGGGTTGTTATTGATCCAATTTTAATATTACTTACTTCTTCCCTCCCTCCTTTCCTTCCTTCATTCCTTCTCCCCTTCACAGGGGTCAGATTTGCTTTATAATCTTACAGTTCCTCCACCGGTGTTTACCACAATACATTTTTTTTGCATGTCTAACTCCTGTCTTGGAATCTGCTTCTTGGAATACCCGAACTATTGCAAGAGTAGGTATTGGAACATGTTTATAGCCTGATGGGAATGATCCAGGCATGAGAAGAAAAACTGATCACACTTAAGGGCGAGGGGATCACCACAGGCTACAAGTCCTTGAGTATATGAGATGAGATGGGATGCACAACTAGGAATGCACAGAGTTTCCGTTGTAGAAGGAGAGAGAGCAGAAGACAAGGGTACAGGTACAGGTTGATTGGTAAAGGTGAGAGAAGGAAACAAAGATAGTTCTGTTTCTCTTTCCTTCAGCGCCTTGTGAGAGATGGTATTGTGTGGTGGGTGGGAGGTAGATTCTGGATTCAAATGCAAATTCCTTCAAATACTAGCATGTGACTTTGGGCAAGTAACCTTACTTCTCTGCCTCTTGGTTCCCTCATCTTGAGGATGGGACCCTTCTATGACATCTACTTCATAAATTTAAGAAGACTAAATGAGTTAATACTTGAAAGCACATAGAACATTAGTATTTAGTGCATAAACATGCAACAATGTTAGCTATTATTTTCTCAATAAAATATGAAAGTTATCAGCTGAGATTAAGGAAGGGAGGCAGGTGAGGAAAGAGAAGTGAAAGTGATCTTGTTACTGAAAACTCAGCACTTATCCAAGAGGCGGATCAGAAGAATGAGGACAAGTATTTGGGGGAGGAGGAAAGAGAATGTTTTATTACTTTGCCGGCAAAGGAGGAAAAATGGTAGACCTTCTCATCTTAAAATCCAAATTTCCTGAACATACACAGAAATACAAAGCTTTTAAGGGGAGGGCCCCTCAGTTCTTGGCTATTGTGGTTAACTATTATAATCATCTAATCTCTGCCAAAGACAAAACCTGTGAACTCCTCCAGCCGCCCACCTGGGGGGCTGGCACCTCTTAGGATGGAGTTATCTCTTTTAACAAAGGACTTGGCTTGCTTCAGGGATGCAGGCCAGGCTGCAGTTCCCAAAAAGAGTGGGGGAAGTTTTAAAAAGACAGAAAATCTTTTTTTTTTTTTTTTAATTCAGGCCCTTCCCTCTGTTATAATCTTGAAGAATTGGACGATGAGTGCTCATTGGACATAAGTTTCAAGTGAAAGAGTCAAGATGATTGGCTGGTTTTCTTCTGCCACTTTCAGCTATTTGGATGTAGACATGAATTAGGCCAGTGATTCTCCACTCCAGCTGCACATTAGAATCACCTGGGATGATTCTAAAATTTACTAATGTCTTCCCCTTCCCCAGGTTCTGATTGAACTAGCCTGGGGTGGGGACCAACAGATTTTTAAAGATACCCAGAGGATTCTAATCTGTGGCAGCATAGAGAAGCACCGGAGTAAGGGAACAGTCATATTTAACTGAGGGTTGGGATCTTCCAGGAAAATTTAGAGGAAGAAGGATCAAGAGAAGAATTAATTATGGATAGTAGAATGTAAGTTAGTGAAGGAAAAAATTGAAGCCTTTCAGGATGGACAATGAAAACATGATAGAGTCAAGGGTTTAGAAGTCCCACTGGAGGAGAACTACTGAAGTGAGAGGGACTCTGAGAGCAGAAATATCTTATGATCATATCTTTATCCCAAATGCCAAACATATACGTGAGCCCTCAAATGCTCTACTGAATAAACAACAAATTCACAAAAAATTAACCAATTAAAATACATGAGAGTTACTCTTGCTTTGATGACTCTTTCCAAGTCCAGCCTAAGAAGTCATTATTTGAATCCAATTGCCCTAAAGTGCTTTTGTTCTACAAGGATTACTGTGCTGGTTGTTCAGTTACAGAGAAAATCTACTCTAATTTAAGAAGGAAGCCATGTATTACAGAGTATTAACTGGATCACAGAATTGATAAGAGGGCTGAAGCAACAGATGTTGGGTTTCCAGGAATAACTAACTACCAAGGCTACCCTGTGATACTGGGCTTAGCAATTCTTTACAGCCTTTCTGTGGTAGATCAGCAAGACAAAGAGCAATGAGAACCATCAAATATGAGAGCCGCTAAACATACACTAATGCAATCTTAAGTAGGTTACATGTTGCTGCTTAGGTGAGAAAGAAAAGTGCTAATAAGTGTTGAAAACTATGTTTTATTGTACAAGGTGTCCACAAAAACCACACATGGGATAAGCTTATTTTTAAAGAGTTATTGGTTACTTTGTCAAATATTATGCTCAATATACTATTTTTCATTATCCTGATACCTTTTACATCTAAGTTCAAGAAAAGATCCAATTGTTAATCTAAAAAAATATATAATAAATAATGTTGTACTGTTATTATATATTTTTTCATATTAGCAATTAGACTTAATGTTTTAAATTTAAGAGTATTTCACCTGAAAACTTATGGAAGATATTATTTGAAAATATAACTAATATACTGTTTAAACATAAGTTTATGTTTCCCAACTTTGTGGATAGTTATATATATGTAAAAATAATTTGGGTTTTTTTTTGTTTTTGTTTTTGTTTTTTTTTGTTTTTTTAGAGACAAGATATTGCTCTGTTGTCAGAGCTGGAGTGCAGTGGTACACTCACGCCTCACTGCGGAATACCGTATATGTGATGTTGTATTTTCCTCACTGTTTTATATTAGGAGGTACATTATAACAATTATGTTAACTTTGATTACTAATTAAGGTGATGTCGGCCAGGTTTCTCCATGTGAGGGTTACTAGTTTTCCCTTTGTAATTAATATGTATTTGTGAAGAGATGCTATGAGACTATATAAATATTCTATAAGTCAACAAACTTTTACCACACTAGTTTTCGTATCTATTGATGATTCTTGCCTGAATCATTTATGAGTATAATAATTACTAAATAGATTTTTAAATTCTATCGTTCCTTCTGTATTCGTTAAATGAGATTTTACTGTAAGAAAAAGCTTTTCCTTCTTTCTTTGTTTATTTATAATAGTATGGGCTCATGCCTTCTTATTTTAATCAATAAGTTATAGTCCATTACTAGCATTGGTTTAGATGGTCAAATTACCATAGATTTGGCCAGTGAAAGTGACTTCAAGCTGGTTCCCAAGTCATTTTGACCTGCTCCCATCTGCTCTGAGTTCTTTCTTACTTTCTGGCATCAGACTGACGGAGCACAGGGAATTTCACCCCAAAATATGGCTACCTGGTATAATGAATATTTTCAATTAAAAACTCTTAGAGATAAATAGGCTTTGGAAGAGACTTTTCCCATGTCTACTTAAGCATAGGAGGGGCCTGCCAAGGTTATCCTGTTCTTCTCTCTCTTATCTCATTATCCATTAGAGGAAAAAAGACCAAGGATGTAACCACAGCTGAACAGGCCCTTTGTAAGATAATCACTGTCTCCAAGGATCATTTAAATTCCAAAGAAAACTATTTATAAGTTAAATTCTGTCCATGATCTAATTATTCTCCCTGTTAATCATGTATTGCCCTTCAATAGAATTTCTCTTCTCCCCCTTCCACAGTCTGTCTTACCAGGATCCAAGCCCCCATCCTTTCTTCTGGACCCTGGTAGGATATTAGGAATCACTCTATGATTCTCCCCACACCTACAATTAAATAAATTTTTATGCCCTTTCTCTTACTAATCTACCTTATTGTGAGTTGATTTTTCAGTGAAACTTCAGGAGGCCAAGGGCCTTGTTTCCTACAGGGTATTCAAGACTCAACTCACATATTCCAAGCGTAGTCCTGGAATAAGCCATTTCTCAGAGGCCTGGTTCATTTTTGTGGAGAATGGTAGTAAGAAACCAAGATGCGAGTGCTATATGTGCTCGTTGCTACTGGGATGCTATTGCTCCTAAGGCCACTCAGTAGATAGAGCTAGGAGTTCATACTAATACCTCCAATTCCAATCCAACACCATGTAACCGAGCTCATTTGTCAATTGTACCACTCACAGCCTGATAGCCAGTAAGTCGAGAGACAAGGTGTTGGGGCAAGGAAAGCAACTTTTATTTGAAAAGCTGGCAAGCCAAGAATATGGCAGACTAATGTCCCAAAGCACCATCTTTAGTTAGCATGAACTTTAGGCTCCTTTTTAGGTTAAAGGAAGGGGAAAGAGAACTGGGGTTGAAGCCAAGAGAGTGAGCACCATTTGGGCCTTGGTGAACATCTGAGGAGGTTGCAAAACTTCTTTGTTCCTGGTCCGTTGCCTTGCTATAAATCTCTAACATTGTTACTTGTGTGCATACTTTCCTTATCTCCTTGGCAGTTAGTTTTGGGAAAGGGGTGGTTATCATTTTTCTTCTAAAGTTAAACTAAATTCTTCTTACAATTAGCTAGCTTAGGAACATTGCTAAGCAGGAGCTTTTAACCTAAGGGATATTGCCGCTGGGGGTCAGAAGATAAAATGGAGTTAGTCATGCTAAACCTCCGTACACTGTTACAACTGCAGAGTTCATTTTGGCCTTCTTCTTTTCCATATTTTAACTCCTCTCTCCAATAATAAGAAACCTCGCTCCAGTTATCCACAATATATTTAGTTATTTGTTCAATCTTTCAATCCTATTTGCAAAAGTTTCCCCAGTCATCCTTTGCTGAGATGATTACCCTAGAAGATTCCTCAAGGAGAGTTTGTGGATACAAAATTCCCTGAATTCTAGCATGTTTAAAACTGTTTTCTTATAGCCTTGATATATAAAGAATACCTTTGATGCAAATAGAATCCTTAGTTACATGGAGGAAACTTAAGTATATTTTCCTTAAGAATTTTAGAAAAGCTATCTCATTAATACCTTCCTCCATATGTTGTTTTGGGGAAGTCTGATGTCAGACTATTTCTCATGCCTTTTTATGTTATTTGATCTTTTTTTGCTTAATTTGCTGAGGATTTTTTCTTATTTTAAAAGTCTAATAGTTTTAAGTGTCCAAGATCAATTTTCCCAGTTTGGAATATTGTGCTATAATTTACTTTTCTTTCATATGGCTTTTGTGTGACATGCATGTGTTAGGGGGTGTCATCAACAGAGGTAGTCTTCTTTTCTGTTTCCTTCATGTAATAGTTTTGTATAGCTTTGGTTGTTTTGTTTCATTTATTTATTTTTTTGCCTATTTATGTCATGGAAATTTGGGTATAGTAGTACCTTGAATGGTACATTCCAAGACCCTCAGTGGATGCCCGAATCGGCAGACCGTACTGAACACAATTGCTGTCAATCAGAACACATTTCTGTTCATGTCTTCCACCCACGAAGATAATGCCTTTCCATCTTAACTAAGCACTTGTCATGCACTGTGGCTGTAACTTTTGCAGTTTGAGGTGTGACCGCAAAACTAGCATGAATTTCTCTTTCTTTCTTCACAATTTCACAGGTAGAAGATTTGTTCTTACTGTAGATCTTAGCAACTTCAGCATACGATTTTTTTCTTTCCTTACTGAGAACTGTCACCTTTTCACTTAAAGAAAGCACTCTTTGGCATATCTGAATTGGCATCACTATTCTTGCAGCTTGGAGTCATTATTAAGTAAAATAAGGGTGACTTGAACACAAGCACTGTGATACTGTCACAGTCAATCGGATAACTGAGGCCGCTAAGTGACTAACGGGCCAGCGGGATACAGTGGACAAAAGGGTGATTCACATCCTAGCCGAGTCAAAGCAGGAGTGCACGAGATTTCATCACACTACTCAGCAGAGTGTGCAATTTAAAACTTATGAATTATTTATTTGTGGAATTTTCTATTTAATATTTTCAGGCCATTGTTGACCTTCGGTAACTGAGACTGCAGAAAGTGAAACCGTGGATAAGAGGGGGGACTACTATATTTTTACACGGTTCCTAGTTAAAGGGCGCCCCCTCTGTCAGTGCAGCAAAATACAGTCTTTAATTACTGTGTTTCCCCCAAAATAAGGCCTACCCATAAAATAAGCCCTAGCAGGATTTCTAAGCATTTGCGCAATAGATGCCCTACCCCAAAAATAAGACCTAGTGATGAGCGTGGCTACGCAGTGTATCTGCACAACCCATGCATTTCGTCGCGGAGCAGTAGAGAAGATGAGCAGCCCTTCTCATCTGCCCCATGAGAGCTCGATTGCTCGACGTGAGAGATTGGGGCCAATGGTTCTAAAGGAAATAGAGTCGCAAGAAATTCAGGATGGAATTCGGGATTTGGAGAGTTATGATGATGTTCCAGAAGAAAACGACTTAACTATATTTGAATAAATGTAGATTGTTGTACCGTACTTAAAAAAATAACACATCCCCTGAAAATAAGCCCTAGGGTGTCTTCTTGAGGAAAAATAAATATAAGACCCTGTCTTATTTTCGGGAAAACACGGTAATAGCTTTGTTGTCAATGCTGGGGGTCATGGGGAAGGAGTTCTGAGTCCTCTGATATTTTGGGGGTTTTTGTCTTATAGGGCCCCACTGTAGTATACTATGCAAGACATAGTGTGGCTATGAGGTTAATGGCGGCCATAAGGCCACTATGTTATCTTCTAGAAGTTGTATACTTTTGCATTTGACATTTAGGCCTATGATCCATTTGGAGTTATTTTTCTTGAAATGTGTGAGCTCTGTGTCTAGATGTGATTTTGTCTTGCATGTGGATGTCCAGTTGTTCCAGCACCATTTGTGGAAAGGCTATCCTTTCTCTATTGACTTGCCTTTGCCCCTTTGTGAAAGATCAGTCGACTTTGTGTGGATCTATTTCTGGGCTCTCTAATATGTTCCATTGATCTATTTGTCTATTCTTTCTCAAACATCACATTATGTTGATTACTGTAGCTTATATTAAATCTTGAAACTGGAGATTATCAGTCCTCCAACCTCATTTCTCTCAAATATTGTGTTGGCTGTTGTTGGTCTTCTGCATTGCAATATAAACCTTGGAAGCAGTTTCACATCAACATCCACAAGGCAGCCTACTAGAATTTTTATTTGGATTGAGTTGAATCTAAAGATCAAGTTGGAAAGAATTAATATTTTAACAATACCGAGTCTTCCTATCCATAAACATAGACTAATTTCTCCATTTGTTTACATCTTCTTTGATGTCTTTCTTCGGAGTCTTGAAGTTTTTCCTCATATAGATCTTATACATATTTTGTTACATTTATAACTATTTCATTTTGGGGGATGATAGTGTAAATGTTATTATGCTGGGTTTTGTTTTTTTGGTTGTTTTTTTTAAGGCAGGGTCTTGCTCTGTCACCCAGACTGAAAGCAGTGGCATGATCTAGCTCACCATAACTTCAAATTCCTGGGCTCAAGTGATCCTCCTGCCTCAGCCTCCTCAGTAGCCAGGACTACAGGTGTGTGCCCCCAAACCCTGCTAATTTTTAAATTTTTTGTAGAAACAGGGTCTTGCTATGTTGCCCAGGCTGATTTTGAACTCCTGGCCTCAAGCGATCCTCCCACCTTGGCCTCCCAAAGTGCTGGGTTTAGAGGCATGAGCCACTGTTCGCAGCCAGTATTATGTTTTACATTTTAAATCCCACTTGTTCGTTGTTGGTAGACAGGAAAGCGATGGACTTTTGCACATTAACCTGTATCCTACAAACTTGCTATATAATTACTTATTAGTTCCAGCAGGTGTTTTTGTTGATTATTTAAGATTTTCTAAATAGATAATGATGCCATCTGCAAACAAAAACAGTTTTATTTACTTCTTTCAAGATTATATACCTTTATTTCCCTTTCTTGTCTTGGTGCATTAGCTAGAACTTCCAGTACAATGTTGAACAGGAATGGTTAGAGGAGACATCCTTGCCAAGTTCCCAGTCTTAGGAGGAAAAATGCATCCAGTTTGTCACCATTAAGCGTAATGTTAGCTACAGGTATTTTGTTGATGTTCTTTTTCAAATTTTGAAATTTCCCTTCAATTCCTAGTTTTCTGAGAGTCTTTGTCATAAATTGGTGCTGGGTTTTGTCAAATGCTTTTTCTGCATCTATTGATATCACCATATGATTTTTCTTCTTCATCTTGTTGATGTGATGATTTAATTCATTTTGAATATCCTTGCATATCTGGAATAAATACTATTTGGTCATGGCATATAATTCTTTTTGATACTGTTGGATTCAATTTCCTCATATTTTGTTGAGGATTTTTATGTCTATGATCATGAGAGATATTGGTCTGTAGTATTCCTCTCTTGCAACATTTTTATCTGGTTTTGGCATTAGGGTAATGCTAGCTTTGTAGAATAAGTTAGGAAGTGTTCTCTCTGCTTCTATTTTCTGTAAGAGATTGCAGAGACTTGGAAAAATATTTTCTTTAAGTATTTGGTAGAGTTTGCCAGTGAAGCAAAGCTTAGTGCTTTCTGTTTTGGAAGGTAATTAATAACTGATTGTTTTATTTAATAATTATAACCCTACTCAGATTATCTAATTCTCCTCATGTGAGTTATGGAAGATGGTGTCTTTCAAGGCTCATTTCATGTAAGTTTTCAAATGTGTGGGCATAGAGTTCTTTGTAATATTCCTTCATTATCCTTTTAATGTCTATGGGATCAGTAGTGATGACTTTTATTTCTAGTACTAATAATTCATATTTTCTCTCTTTTTCTTTGTTAGCCTGGCTAGAAGTTTATCAATTTATTGATCTTCTCAAAGAACCGGTTTTTGGTTTCCTTGGCTTTCTCTATTGATTTTCTGTTTTCAATTTCATTGATTTCTGCTCTAATTTTTATTGTTTATTTTCTTCTGCTTATTTAGGGTATAATTTTTTCTAGTTTCCTAAGGTGGAAAGTTAGATGATTGATTTTTAGGTCTTCTGACTGTTCTACTATATGCATTCCATGTGAGAAATTTCCCCTGAAGCACTTCTTTTACTCTATCCACAATTTTGTTAAATTGTGTTTTCATTTCCATGAGTTTAAAAAAATTTTTAAATTTCTCTTGAGACTTCAACTCATGTTATTTAAAAGTATGTTGTTTAATCTCCCACTATTTCAGGATATTTCTAGCTATCTTTCTGTTATTGATTTCTGGTTTAATTTCATTGTGGTATGACAGTATACTTTGTATGATTTCTATTCATTTACATTTATTAACGTGTGTTTGTGGCCTCAAATGTGCTCTATCTTGGTGAATGTTCCATGTGAAGTTGAAAAGAATGTGTATCGTGCTATTGTTCTGTAAGTGTCAATTACATCTAGTTGATTGATGGTGCGTTCAGTTCAACTATGCGCTCATTGATTCTTTGCTAGATCTGTCAACTAACGATGGGTGTTTAAGTCTTCAAATATGATAATAGACTTGTCTATTTCTTCTTGAAGTTCTCCTAATTTTTGCCTCATGTATTTTGATACTGTGTTGTTAGGTACATATACATTAAGCATGTTATATCCTCTTGGGAAATTGACCCTTTATCATTATGTATTTTATCCCTGATAATTGTCCTTACTCTGAGGTTTGCTTTGTCTAAAATTAATATAGCTACTGCAGCTTTGTTTTGATTAGTATTAGCATGGTATATCTTTATCTATCCCTTTACTTTTAATTTATCTGTGTCTTTAAACTGGGATTCTTGTAGACAACATATATTTGGGTCTTGTTTTTTGTTTGTTATTTTAATATACTCCAACAGGTTGTCTTTTAATTGGTGTGCTTTGAGCATTCACATTTAAGGTGATTTTGATACAGTTGGACTAATATCTACCATATTTATAACTGTTTTCTATTCATCACCTTTTTTTGTTTCCTTTTTGTATCCCACCCAATATATTGTTGCTATTATTTTGAACAAATTGTTAGCTGTTAGATCAATTAAAATAAGAAAAATAAAAGGTTTTATCTTCATTTATTCCTTGTCTAAAGCTCTTCCATTCTTTAGGTAAATCTAAGTTTCAGACCTGTGTCATTTTCCTTCACTTGGAAAAACTTCTTTGAATATTTCTTGCAAAGAAAGTCTACTGGTGATAAATTCTCCCAATTTTTTCTTCTGAGAAAATATTTATTTTTTTTCATTTTTGAAGGATAATTTCACCAGGTGCAGAATTCTACATTGTTTTTTTAAATTCCACCACTTTATTTTATTCAATTCTATTTTTGCTTGCATAGTTTCTGAAGAGAAGTCTGATAGAATTCTCATCTTTGTTTCTTTATAGGTAAAGTAATTTTTTTCCCTCTGGCTTCTTGCAAGATTTTTTCTTTGTCTTTGATTTTTGCAATTTGAATATGATAAACCTACATGTAGATGTAGATATTTTAGTATTTATCCTGCTTTATGTTGTCTGAGCTTCCTGAATCTATAGTTTGGTACATTAATTTCAGAAAATTCTCAGCCATTATTATTTCAAATATTTTTTCTGTTCCTTTCCCTGTCTCTTCTCATTTTACTAATACTAATCCCATTACATGTAATATATGCCTTTTTAAATTGTTCCACAGTTGTTGGATAGTCTGGGTTTTGATTTTTTTTTTAATTCCTTTTTCTCTTTGCTTTTCAGTTTGAAAAGTTTCTATTGACATATCTTCAAGCTTATTGATTCTTTCCTTGGCCATGTCCAATGATGAGCCCACCAATGGCATTCTTCATTTCTGCCACAGTGTTTTTCATTTCTACTGTTTCCTTTTGATTCTTTATTATAGTTTGTCTCTTGGCATACATCACCCTTCTGGTCTTGATTGCTGTCCACTTTTCCATTATAGTCCTTGGCATATAAATGATAGTTATTTTAAATTTCTGATCTGATAATGCAAAATTCCTGTCATATTTGAATCTACTTCTGATGCTTGCTTTGATTCTCCACACTGTGTTTTTGCCTTTTAGTATGTCTTGTAATTTTTTTTTAAAAGCCAGAGATGATGTATTAAGTAAAAGGAACTGATGTAAACATGCTTTTAGTTTGAGATTTTGTTTATCTAGCTAGGAGTTAGACTGTATTTATTGTTTGCTGTAGCTGTGGTGTCAGAAGCTAAAATTTCCTCTAATCTTTTTTTTTACCTTCTTTTTCCTTAACTTTCCAAGCTATAAAAAGAGTCTTGCCCTTCCATTTTAGCTTCTCCTTGAAAGCAAAGTCTTTTGAAGACTACCTTGTCATATCACATATACTTTTAAGTTCCTTCTACTAAATGCTTTTCTACCAAGATGACTATTTTTCAGTATTTTTATGCTTCAGAGTGGATTTTCCCTTTCAGTCAGTGGTAAGATCAGTCTTAGGCCTTCCACGAGCTTCTTCCCTCTTCCATGTAGTTTTTCCTGTATGGACCATACACTCTGCAAAGACACTTGGCAGGATCCCTTAAGAACTACTCAATAATATTTGGGTTTTATTTTTCTACCTACAGATAATTTGAAGTCCAGGCATTGCCTTACCTGTAATTATGATGCATAGGTTTGTGTACTTTTTGTTGCTGTTGTTTCTTATTTTTTCTGTTATTCTGTATTATTTTTGAAGAATGAGTTGGGAAATTTGAATATATGCACAACATTACCTGACTTACTCCAGAAATCCTAATAAGATTTTACATTCATCTCTCTCAATCCTTATGGGTTTTGTTATTCTTATATTGCACTAGCTAGGATCTCCAATACAATGTCAAATAAAATGAGTGTGAGCAGCCATCCTTATGTTTTTCTTAATCTTAAATGAAAACTTTCAATGTTTGTCCATTAAATGCAATGTTGGCTGTAGGTAATTTTGTAAATACTCTTAATCAGATAAATAAAGTCCCCACCTATTCTAGCTGGTGGAGAGTTTTTTTTTTCTTTAAACAATTAATGAGTGATTACTGACATTTATCAATTGAGATAACAATATAACTCCTTTTTTTGATAATGTAGTACATTAAACTAATTTTCAAATACTAAACCAATGCTGCATTCCTGGAATAAATACTGTTTGGTTATGTTATATTATCCTTGTTATATATCATATTTAATAAACATATCATTTAAAGTTTTACCTTTATTTTATAAGAGATATTGGTCTGTCACTTTATCTTACTATCCTTATCAGGTTTGATCTCAAGATTGTGTTGGCCTCATAATAAAAGTTGGAAAATGTCCCCCTCTTCCCCTTTTTTCCCCCTATTCAGATTGAGGCCTGGAGTTTTTAACATTGGGGCCTGGAGTTTTTCTTGTGGAAAGGTTTTTAATAAAAAAATCAATTTAATATAAAACAATTCAGATTTTATTTCTTATATCAGTTTTTTATAAGTGTGTTTTTTAGGGAATTTAACTACTTTATCTCAATTGTCAAATTTATTGCTGCAACCTGATCATCCACTTATTATCTTTTAAATATTTGTAGATTCTGTAGTGTGCCCTCTTCTTCATTCCTGATATTGTTAATTTATATTTTCTTCTTTTTACTTCATCAATCTGGCCTGTAGTTTGCAAATCTTTTCAGATAATCAACTTTTGGCTTTGTGGATTGTCAATTACATACTTGTTAACCATGTCATTGATTTCTTCTCTTATTAATATTTCCTTCCTTGAACTTTTTTAAGGTTTAATTGCTGTGTTTTGTTTCGTTTTAGTTTCTTGAGATAAAAGTTTAAATTGCTGACTTGTAGCCATTCTTTTTGCACACTTTCCACAAGATTTTATGGATTCTGTTTTATTGTGGCAAAATAAACATAGCATAAAAGTCATCATGTTAACCATTTTAAAGTGTACAGTTCAGTAGCATTAAGTACATTCACAGTATTGTGCAACCATCACCACTTTCTAGTTACAGAACGTTTTTATACTGTTAATGAAAATGCTGTATCCACCATGCAGCCCCTCCCCATTCCATCCCCAACCCAGCCCCTGATGACCACTAAGCTGCTATCTTTATATTAGCTTATTCTAGATATTTCACATAAATGGAATTATATAATATATGCCCTTTTGTGTTAGTCTTCTTTCACTTAGTATGTTTTCAAGGTTCATCCATCTTGTAGCATGTATCAGTACTTCTTTCATTTTGATGCCTGAATTATATCCCATTGTATAAATATACCACATTGTGTTTACATATTCATCCATTGACATATATTGAGATTGTTCCCACCTTTTGATTATTATGCACAGTGCTGCATTAAACATTGATGTACAAGTTCTAGTTTGAACACTTGTTTTCAGTTCTTTTGGGTATATATCTAGGAGTGGAATAGCTGGGTCATTTGATAATTCTATGTTTAAGTTTTTGAGGAGCAGCCAAACTGTTTCTCGTAGCTGCTGTACAATTTTACATTTTCATCAGCAAAAAACTTGTTTTCTATGAGTTTTTAAAAAATTATTATTATGGATATCCTAGTTGGTGTAAAGTGATTTCCTATTATGGTTCTTAGTGGAAGTTCTCTGGTGGCTAATAATGTTACACATCTTTCCATGTGCTTGTTGGCCACCTGCATAATATATCTTCTTTGGGGAAAAATCTATTCAAGTAATTTGTCTATTTTTAAAAGTAAGTTGTTTGTCCTTTTTGTTGTGGAGTTGTAAGAGTTCTTTATACATTTCAGATATTAAAACCCTAACAGGTATATGATTCGCAAATATTTTCTTCCATTCAGTGAGTACTCTCTTAATTGTGTACTTTGATTCACAAAAGTTTTTAATTTTGATGAAGTTGAATTTACCCATGTTTTCTTTTGTTGTCTGTGCTTTTCATGCCATTAACATGGTGTATGCAGTAGGTTGAAGAGTATTCCCCCAAAATTCATCTACCCACAACCTCAGAATGTGACCTTATTTAGAAAAAAGGTCTTTGCAGATTTAATTAATTAAGGATCAAGATGAAATCATACTGGGTTAAAGTGGGCTCTAAATCCAATGACTAATGTCCTTATAAGAAGAGGAGAGGACACAGAGAAAGACATGGGCTATGTGAAGATAGAGGCAGGGATTGGAGCGATGCATCTACAAGGCATAGAATGCCAAAGATTGCTGGGAACCATCAACAGCTAAGGAAGATTTCTTTCCTAGAGACTTCAGGGGGAGCATGGCCCTGCCAACGACTTGATTTCAGACTTCTAGCCTCCAGAACTGTGAAACAGTAAATTTCTATTGTTTTAAGCAACTCAATTTGTGGTAATTCATTATGCCAGCCCTCAAAAAGTAATACAGTATATTACATTAATTTTCTTATTTTGATCCACCCTTGCATTCCTGGGACAAATCCCATTTGGTCATGGTGTATAATCCTTTTAATATGCTGCTGGATTGAGTTTGCTAGTATTTTGTTGTGAATTTTTGCATCCATATTCATACCATATTGGTCTGTAGTTTTTTTTTTTTCTTCTGATGTCTTTGGCTTTGGTATCAGGGTGATACTTGCCTCGTAGAATGAGTTAGGAAATGCTTTCTCTTCTATTTTTGGGAAGACTTTGAGAAAGATTAGTTTTAAAAAGATTAACTCTTCTTCAAGCATTTGGTAGAATTGACTAGGAAAGTCAGGTCCTGGGCTTTTCTTTTCAGAAGTTTTTTGATTTGATTTCTTCTTTTTCTTATAGTTCTATTCAGATTTTTTTATTTCTTCTTGAGTAACTTTTGGTAGTTTGATTCTAGGAATTTAACCATTTCATTTAGCATATCTAATTTGGAATTTTTCATAGTATTCTCATAACTTTTTTTACTTTTCTGTAATATTGACAGTATCATCCCCACTTTTATTCATTTTAGTAATTTGAGTCTTCTCTCCTTTTTCCTTGGTCAGTCTAGCTAAAAGTTTGTCAATTTTGTTGATTTTTTTCAAAGAATAAACTTTTGGTTCCATAGATTCTATTGCTTTTACATTCTCTTTCATTTATTTCTGCTCTAATTGTCTATTTTCTTCCTTCTGCTAGCTTTTGGTTTAGATTGCTCTCTCTCTCTCTCTCTTTTTTTAGAGTTCCTCAAGGTGTAAAGTTATTATTTTGAGATCTTTTTCTTTTTTTAAATGTAGGCATTTATAACTATAAATGTCCCACTGAGCACTTTTGCTTTTGCTACACCTCTTAAGTTCTGTGTTGTATTGTCATTTTCATTCATCTTAAAGTATTTTAAAATTCATCTTTAAAGTGATTTCCCTAGTGATTTCTTCTTTGAGCCATTGGTTGTTTAAGTGTGTTGTTTTATTTCTACATAATGTTTGTGATTTTCCAGATTTCCTGGTTGTTGATTTCTAATTTCATTTTATATAATCAGAGAAGATACTTTGTGTGAATTCAACTTTTTAAATTTACTGAGACTTCATTTGTGGCCTAACATATGGTTTTTCTTGTACAATGTTTCATGTACAGTTAAGAAGAATGTGTATTCTACTATTAGGTGGAGTGTTCTACATATGTCTATTAGGTCTAATTGCTTTATAATATTATTCAAGTCTTCTATTTTTTTCTTTGTATTTAGTCTTTCTATTATTGAATGTGGGGTGCTGAAGTCTCTATTATTTAACTATTTCTCCCTTTCATTCTTTCAGCTTTTGTTTCAGATATTTTAGGGCTCACTGGTTAGGTGCATGTTTATAATTGTTACACCTGCTTGATGAATTAACCCTTTATCATTCTATGTCCTTCTTAGATTTGTAGACTCATGTTTGCAGGGAGTTCCAGGGATGTGGGGGCTGATCAAGAAAAAAGATATGACTGTGAGACACAGTAACTCAAAAGCTTTATTGGGTGGTATTTGGACAGGGTTGCATAAGAGAGGAAGTCCTTCATAGCATGAGATTGTCCAGGGCCTACAGCAGCACAGGGGCCACCATCCAGAAAGGGAAGAGGGCAAAGTAACTCCTAGGACAGAAGGGGAGTTACATTTTTAGGTAGGGTGTCTCTGCATTAGAGAACTCCAAGCAGTAGTGGTGGCTTAGGATCTTATAACTGCAAGATTCTCCCTTATCAGTAGACAAGAGCGGATGTGGGGTGAGGTTTTTCTGAGTATGCTAAAACAGGTAGGATCTAAATGTCTAAGAATGTCCTTGTTTGGGCTATTTTAAAAATAATCGGTTGTGTAAAACTTTGAGTTTGGTGCTGGCAGGCTTTTGAGCTAATGGGTCTCATAGTATGCATGAAGAAATAAGCTAGAGGCCAATACACACAGGTCATCTTTGGCTCATTCAAATTTGGGGGTTTGGGGCTATTATCTCTACAAATATTTTTTCCTGTTTTTCTCTTTTCTCTCCTTCTGAGATTCCTATCATACATATGCTGCTATGCTTCATAGTGTACCACAGTTCTCTTGGGCTCTGTTCACTTTTGTTTCTGCCCCTCAGCCTGGATAATCTCGGTTGACCAATATTCCCACAGACTCTTTCTACTCTAATCTGCTGTTGAACCCATCTTGTAAATTTTCCATTTGTTATCGAACTCAACTCCTAAGTTTATATTTGGTTCCTTTTTGTAATTTCTATCTCATTATTGACAGCTTCTATTTGGCATTGTTCTCATGGTTTCCTTTAGTTTTTTGTCCATGGTTTCCTTTGTTGATTTAGAGTTTTTGACTATTAAGTTCAATGTCTGGGCTTCTTCATAAATGGTTTCTATTCTTTTTTCCCATGTATAAGCTGTACTTTATGTCTTGCATGCCTTGTAATTTTGTGTTGAAAATTGAACATTTATTGTTGCTACTCATTGTAGTCATTGCTGTTGGTTAGTGATATTTTCAACACTAATTTGGTGAAGTCTGTATGCTTTTTTGTGTGTGGCCACTGAAGTCTCTGTTCCATTAACTTAGCGGCTAGCTAGTAGTGATTCATCAAAGAGTTCCATAAATGCCAAGACTCAGGTGATTTTTTTTCTTGACTAACTGTTCATTTGGCTGCTATAAACCCTTGGTTAGTGTCCAGAGTTCCAGTAAATTTGATGCTGATAGTCCTTATCAGTTTATCAGCCAATAGGCTGACTTTGTGTAGGGATGGATGGGCTTTTGGAATCCCTGTCTACCATCTTCCTCTGACATCATTCAGTAATCTCTTATCTAAGAAAGGGAATTAGGAGTCTACCTACCTACCTGCCTATATCCTTTATGTAAGAAAAAAAAAAATAAACCATAAAATTGAGGCAAAAGAGGGATAAAAGAAGAAAGAGGAATAGGAGCTAAATTTTTTTAAGAAAGGAGAAAAGACAAATAATTTTTTATCTGATGTGTATACATGGAAGCCTTCAGAGTAAAAACTCAAAGACACAGTGGAAATTGTCCATTTTTAGGCAAGGTTGAAAAAAGTATGTACAGCAGTGTAGAAATATGATTGGACAAAAAGAGTATGATCTGATGCTAATTAGGCTGAGTGGGGGAAACCTAGCAAGGCCTGTCTGTCTAGGTTCTTCTTCTAGTTTCTATGGCTAGCTTCAGGGAAAAATAGAACTTAGAGACAGGAATTCAGAGAAAAACTTTTGCTTCTGAGGCCTTCATTTTGGGGTACTGTTTTCTGAAATCCATCCTTCCTTTGGTATGAAACTTCCAAGAACCTTACAGTCCAAAATTGGGTTGGTGGATCATCTTATAAGCCATTAAACCAGCTCTCAGTCCTGAGAATCGGCCAGTCCTGCTAAACAGTTTTCATTTCAGGCAGTGCTGTTGCAGATGGGCTTGCACCAAAGTCAGGCCTCTATGTGATTTAAGCAATCAGATGTTTAGCAAGAGGCATTTTAAAGGAAACAAAAGAAAAACAAAGGTTAATGGTTAGAACGAACTATAAACTCAGTCTTTGAGTCCAGAGGGCAGCCAGTTGAAAGATTTTTAGATGTTGAGCTTGAAGCATCTTCAGATGAAGCGAGAGCAGATAGTGGCAATCTGACAGATTTTTCCTGCTTTGCAGTTTATATTGGGTGTTTCAGTGAATTTTCTGAGAAGTCCACGTTAGCATGCACAAGGACTGTTTATATACAAGTTGCTGTTATTTCTCCTGAAGTCTATGCTGCCCAGTTTTAGTTTGTAGGGCCTTAAGAAAAGCCAGCTTTGGCTGGATGGAGAAGATGGTAGAATAGAAGCAGCCACAAGGATGCTGCTCTCAAGGAAAGGAGTGTAAACTGCAGGCAGATGCCTAACTATGGGTATCTCTTCTCAGAAGGAAAATTGTGAAACCACAGAGAAGTGAGGCAGGACATTCAGAGTGAAGAAGGTGACAGGATGATACATTTGACAAGATCAAAGGGATCTGGTGGGGAGGCATCTCCATCTGGGGAAGATTAGAATAGAGTGCTGGAGTGCCGGAAGCACACTCCACCACCACAGGCCTCTGTCTGGGTGGACCAGGGAGCTGCCTAGAGTCTGCATAGTCATTGCAGCAGAGAACAGGTGCAGTAAGCATCTGGTGGCAGCCAATCCTGTGTTTCTGCAGCTGACACCATCCTGAGCTCTCAGGTGCATGGTGCCAGGTCTGCAAGGGACTCAGCTTTGCAACAGCAGCCTTCACATCACCCCCCAGCAGAGTGCGGAAGGAGCAGACATAGCAGATGCTTCCCTGAGCTGTACCCTGTGACTGAGAGCCAAGCACACCTCCCTGCCAGCACAGTGGGATTTGAGCAGAGGAGTTGCCCCAGGTGCTACAGGCTCAACCTGGGAAGCTTTGGGCAACTGCCTCAGTGGGACCTGGGGGTGGAGTGGGGAGAACTCCATGGTCCCTGGGCTGCTGGAGCTGATACCAGCCTGCATGACTTGGCATCTGTGGAGGCAAGAAAAGCTTCATTTTTCTCTGCTGCACCTCTTTTAATAAAAGGATTTGTTCTGTAAAATTTGGATTCAATCAAAAGACCACACTTGAAGGACCTAGACATACGACGGGCTCGTTATGTCTAATAGTGAAAAAAAACCCTCAAGGTTATGATGATAAACATTTGACCAACAAGGTCACTTTTTCAGTAATGATGGAGGGGAAATGTGCCTACTGGAATAGGATTCCAAGTTAGTCTTACATTTTCCTTACAAAATAAAAGTTTGATAAACAGACTTATTTTTGGACACACCACAGGTACTAGAATAAAGGTGTTCATCAAACTGAAATACCTCCACTCCTCCTATTTTCTGTTACCACCACCACTTGTCACTAACATCAGAGTCCCACATCTTATGTCTACAGCTTCTGACCGCTCTGCTTCTCTTAAACACTATCTTGAATCCAATTATCATTCTACATTCCCACTACCACTGCCTCCATTTGTAGTTGTATTTCCTACCTGGACTATCGAATGGCCAAACTAGTCTTTTTTTCCCCTCCATTCTTATCTTTTACTATTTTCCATTATGACCTTGGAGTTTTTACTAAATATAAACTGAATGACGGCACTATTTTGCTTATATCAATTATTCAGTTGCTTCTCATCACCGACAGTGGTGATTTTTCAAAACATATTCCTAGAAGACTCAAGACTTAGTAGAATTGCTTGTCTCTTAAGGGTGATAAGACAGAAGCTGAATGGATGTTCCCTTGTCATCCTTGTTCTTCAGCCTTCAGTGTGTTGCTTCATGTGTTTATGTGCCTGCGTAAGTTTTTGTTTGTAAAGAGATTTCCCAAATTCAGGCTCTTCATGGCGTCACGACCAGCTATCTATCCAGATTTAATTTACTATTATCGCTATTCACAAGCCCTGTACTTTCAGCCATTCCTAAATCTTCAGTTTGCTGAATCAGAAATGTTGTTTCATGCCTTTATTCTTTGAACAGCTGTTTCTTCTACCTGTAATGCTCTTCTCTCCATGTCTCAACAGACCTCAGAAACAGCCTCTGCTTAGAGATGACAAAAATCTATAAAGCCCCTAGGCTGTTTGTTTTCCTCTATCTGTTCCTATAGCACTTTGTACACTCCACTATTAAAACCTCTACTACTTTAATGTTCTTGTCATTTACTAACACCTGTGACCTTGGACAAGAAACCTCTCTAGGGCCTTGGTTTCCTCTTTAAAATGGGGATAAGTGTAATATCTAGCTCACAGAGCTATTGGAGGGTTTAATGTGGTAATACATGAAAGGGCTTGGAAGAGTGCCTGGAACATTAGATTTGTCCAAGTGTTAGGTTTAACTATTACTAGTAATACCACCACTACAACTACTCATCTACATGGGTCTATTAAACTGTGAGCTCTGAAGGTTTTTGTATCCCTAGCACATAGCTCTTAATAAGTGCCCATCAATACATGAATGGATTAATAAAATGTGACATATATATATATATATACACACACACACACACACCATGGAGTACCTATTCAGCCATAAAAAAATGGTGAACTAATTCCTCTTGTACTATCCTGGATGGAGCTGGAGCCCTTTCTTTTAAATATTGGAAGAATGGAAAAACAAACACATGTACTCACTATTAAATTGGTGCTAATCGATTAAAACTCATGCACACATATGAAAGTAACATTCAACGGGTGTGGGGCAGGTGGGAGGGGGGAGGGGATAGGTAAACTCACACCTAACAGGTGTGGTGTGTGCTGTCTGGGGGATGGGCATGCTTGTAGCTCTGACTCAAGCAGTGGAAAGGCAATTTATGTAACCAAAGCATTTGTACCCCCACAATACTTAAAAAAAAAAAAAAAAAAAAGAACTCAATGTTGGAAGGAACTGATCTACATTTTCCAATATACAGTATGAATATATGGTCACTCATTTGATATTATCCTCAGGTTGGAATTATTTCTTCCCTAGTGCCTTCAGTTACTTCTTTTTGCAAGAGATATTATTTAATATGAACATCCTAATTTCCTTAGAGAATGCTTTTTGCAGGAAATTAAAACAAGTTTATAATTTATTTAAATGTTATAGGCAATTTCCTTTTACCTAATATATTTCAATAGACTTAAACTGGAACAAATATCCATTATGACAGTTAATTTTATATCAACTTGGCTGGCCCATGGTGCCCAGATATGTGATCAAACATTATTCTGAGTTTCCCCGAGGGTATTTTTTGGATGAGATTAGCATTTAAATAAGTAGATTTTAAGTAAAGAAAATTGTTCTCTCTAGTATGAGGGGGCTTCATCTAATCAGCTGAAGTCCTAGACAGAACAAAAGACTGACCTCCCCCAGTAAGAGGGAATTCTGCAGCAGATAAACCCTTGGACTTGAATTGCAATGTAGTCTCTTCTCTGGGTCTCCAGCCAAATGGCCTTCAGACTTGAACTCAACATCAGCTCTTCCCTTCCCTGGGTCTCCAGCCTGCCAGCCCATCCTACAGATTTGGGCTTGCCTCCATAATCATGTGAGGCAATTCTTTTTTTTTTTTC
>VBSM01000565.1:4031136-4046022 GCA_008086735.1 Cheirogaleus medius
AAGTCTTTATGCTCTTTTGGGTAGATGCCCAACAATGAGGCAATTCTTGAAAATAAATCTTTCTATAGATACACACCCTCTTGGTTCTATTTCTCCAGAGAATCCAAATTCACCCACTTATAGAATATATATATGAAATTAAGTTATAAACCAGCCTATAATCACTTAAATGAAAAAGGGCTCTATTTGGAAATTTAAGTATATATCTTTTAAATATATATATATGTACAGATGCTTGTTGACTCACAGTGGGGTTATGTCCCAATAAACCCATTATAAATTGAAAATATCGTAAATTGAAAACATATTTAATACACTTAACCTACCGAACATCACAGCTGAGCCTAGCCTATCTTAAATGTGCCCAGAATACTTACATTAGCCTACAGTTGGGCAAAATCTTCTAACACAAAGCTTATTTTATAATAAAATGTTGAATATCTTATGTGATTTATTGACTAGCGCACTGAAACTGAAAGTAAAAAACAGAATGGTCTCATGGGTACTGGAAGTCCGGTTTCTACTGAATGCGTGGTGCTTTTGCACCGTCATAAAGTTGCAAAATAATTAAGCCAAACCATCATTAAGTCGGGGACCATCTGCATATATACATATAATAATATATATAAATTATATAAAATTATATGTATCTGAGAATTAAGAATCTCTGAAGTTTGTCGTCTTTATTCCATTTTAACAACATCCTATTATCAATACTGAGAAAGAAAATAGTAAGGGGAGAAATTATTGCAGTTTACTTTTATTTTAAATTTTAAAATTAGTTATTTCATATGCTGGAAACATAAAATTTAAATCATTTATATAAATACACAGATAAACATAGGTACCTTGACAGAATCCTGAAACAATATATATTTTTAAACCAAGTTTCCTATTTTTATAACATAGTGAAAAACTAAGTTCATAAAAAAAGTAGTAGGAAAATATAATAGTTACTAATTTTAATGTTCTCTTCTCAAACAAATGGAACTGAAGGTAGGTTATTCAAGTGTTTATATCACTTAAAAAATTCATATACAATGTAGCAAATATATATATGAATTATGGCATTTTCCTTCAGTTAATAGTTTATTCACTGCAATAGAAGCTTCATGAAGGGTCATCACTTAAGGAACTCCCCAGGTTAGAATCACCATCAAATTTTGAACATATGGTGAAAGAAATATAAAAACGCCAGGTCCTGGCACAATGAACAGATATAAATAACCCAGAAGGTGGTATATGGCACATAAAGATGATCTTAATTAAGCACCACAGTAACCTTTTGGGCAAGTGGTACCATACTCTTATTAAAGAAAAGTCTTTACTGTTGAGGGCACTGGGTCTCTGGAGTTGATTTGGAAGAGACGTATAGAATTGGGTGTGATTTCTTACAAATTTCCTTTTCCGATTTGCTTGCAGTTTCTTTTCCTTCTTTAACTTCTGTTTGACGCTTTGATTCAGCAGCTAACCTACAGGCATTAAAGCATCCACTCTGAATTCAAATGTGGTTAAGAAAAATTAAAGAAACAAACTCCTAGTTTAATAGGCCTCCAATGAGGCATGGTGATGTATGTTTTTATGTATGCAACGAAAAAAATTACAGTTTACGCTAACACCATGAAAAATACTAAGTCACTGACTCTCTAAAAGAAACTTTTACTATCAATAGGCTCAATATTTCAAAAGTTTTGAATATCTTTAAGGCCAGTAAAAGGTCATGGCAAGGCCTAAGTTAAAGAATTAAGGCCAGGTGCAGCGGCTCACTCCTGTAATCCCAGAGCTTTGGGAAGCTGGGGTGGGAGGAATGCTTGAGGCCAGGAGTTCAAAACCAGCCTGGGCGACATAGTATGATCCTGTCTCTACACAAAATTAAAAAATTATCTGAGTGTGATGGCAGATGCCTGTAGCAGGGCAGGCTGAGGTGGAAGGACTGCCTGAGCCCAAGAGTTTGAGGCTGCAGTGAGCTGTGATCATGCCACCACACTCCAGCCTGGGTGACAGAGCAAGATCCTATGTCTAAAAAACAAAAAAATTAAAACATGATAGGGTGCCTACCATGATAAACACACCTAACACAAAAATTAAAATGCTAGGGCAATATTTTAATGTTAACATGACATACAGAAGGCCAAGTGTAAGATAAAAATAACATGGAATCCTACACTGCATAAATAGACGTGTATTTGTCTCAAATTTAAAAAAATTGAGTTTCAACTAGCAGAATAATTGTTTTAGAAAAAATAAACAGTGGAGATATTTAAACAGCACTGTAAAGATTCTTTGTAACAAACCAATTAAATTTATAAAGCATGCAATAGTGAAGTTCACAATAAAACCCATATTTATTATTCCAAAATTATCTTAGGATTGTGTGTCTAAGTTAGGCACGCAGGAAACAAAAGGTTTGAAACATCTTAAGTTAGCAGATGGACTCACACACAAAAAAACAAATGTTTTGTGATATTTTATTTGGTTTTTGCTTAACTAGCAAGACAAAAATTTTCCAATGTGCTACTTGAGTCAAACAATAGCTACATACATTGCTTAAGTAATTTTTATCAAGCAAAAAGAGGCAGAAAAAGAAGTGAAGACCACACAGACAGCAAGGTTAGCACTAATCAATTCTGGAAATCACCTGCAGAAATATACACTGGTATAGCACACTCACACAATGAATCACATATAAACAGACATAACCCACTGAATTCATTTCGGAACTATTTAGAATTATGTGTATGTGGCAGATATCATTCATCTGCAGTTACTTTTCCTTAACAATATCATGCTTTAATTTTATGTAACTTTCAGGCTGTAACATTGTATAAAAATTCGAGGGGAGTAATAAATTACTCTTCCTTATAATAATAATAGCAGCTAAACATCATTGAAGTGCTTTGTTTATTGAATACGACATGTAGTAGCACTGAAGACTTGAAGAGAAATCAGATAAAACATAAGGAAGCCCATTTACATAAGGTGGGCTGTATCACACTCTTTCTACTCAAATGCACATTAGTAAAATGTCTTATTTTGTACTCCTCTTAGACTAATGTAGCCCTAGTAACATCTTAAAGATATCATTTCATAGGAGACAATCCAAGCCAGCTACCATCACAGCAATATCCTTACTTTTTAAAATATTTAAAGACATTTATTATAAATGCATCTATCATTCCATTGCATGCAGACATCCTATATCTTTCACCTTTCTTTTACTTTCTCCATTTTCCTCATACACTTCTTTTCCTACCCTACTCTTGGTCCTGCTGTGCACATTTGGAACTCTAGCCTCAGCCACTGTTACCTACCTTCCCCTTCTACTCACTTTCTCTTACCTTCTGACCTCCATTATTTTTATTTTTTTAAAGGACAAGTCCCTTGGAACATTAATTCCTTCAGGCACACATGTCTGACACTTCTTTTAGTCAAAAACTCAATTATGCAGAACTGGAGGCTTTCAAGCTTTGGAAACAATGAAAATGAATTAGCTTTGACATTTTAAAATGTCAAAATATGTCTCAAAGAACATTCCTGAAGGCTTATTAGGATAAACAACTTCAAAAGCCATAAAAATTTCACCTAAGTTTTCTAGAGGGCTGAAATTTCTTAGACTACTGTAAGACTACCTTTAAGAAGGTAAGTTAATTTTTCTTTCATGGTCACTCTTGAACCAGGAGAAAAATAACAGTACATTTATTCAAACCGACAAAACATTCAGAGATGTATTAGTCTGTGATATTTGTTGCGTAACACAGAAATGTGTAACTTTTAAAATGATTCTTTTATTCAAGAGTCCTTTTCCCTTGCAATCATTTTAGTCTTTCTTAAAGTTTTGGAAAAGTTAAAGGTAGGCAGGTGAAACTGGGGGATCATACTGCATGCAATACTAAGAAAATAGATAAAGAAATAGATAGCACAGTTCATGCAGCTAGAGAGGAGAGATGGAGAGGTCTGCTGGTTGCCTTGCAGAAAAGAGGACACTGACCTGGGATAGTTGGGGGTGTTTCCACTTCTTTCATTTAAGGCTTCAGAGTCAGCTGGAACTCCTATGAGTTTCACACATTTCTTTTCCTTCCTTGGTGGCGTATCCATGGGCAGATTTTTGTGAGGAGAGAGATTGACTAGTGGTGTGTTTATAGAAATCAATTTTTCTAACTGCAAGTTGTTACTTTCTAAATTGTTAGGACAGGACTGTGTCTCCTCTTTCTGAAGTGGTAATCTATCAACTTCTCCAATAGCACTGTTGTTGGCACATCCATCTTTAGAGGTGGTTACATCCACAGGCAGCACCTCACGCCTCTTTTTGAGTACAGGTACTTTAATTGTCTCTGAGAATAAAAACCATTAAAAAAGATCCAGTCAGTGAAAGAAAACAAAGACACAATCAACATAAGAAAGCAGAACTAGTTATTTATATACTTCTTTACATTTTTTCCATTCTTTTAAAATTCACTCATCTCCTTCCTGAAATATATTATTTCTATTTTTTATTCTTTATTATGGTTTATATTCATGGATTCTATAAGCCATATCTTTTAAAGTTTATTTATAAATTTTTGCTTGGGAATCAATATACTTGGCTCTAGGAATAAACACTAAATATTCTCCTCTGGTGTTTTGATAAAGGGGGTGGGAGTTCATTAAAATCTCAGTGTTGAGATGAAACTCCAACAGCAAAGAGTCCAGGTTCAAATTCTAGTACTAGTACTTAGCAGCTGGGTGAGCATGAGGAATTATTAATATTTATTCTCTCTGAGCTTCATTTTCTTTATCTGTAAAATGGGGATTAAAAGCATCCACTTCAGTTAGCACTGTGTGCTTTAAGGATTAAATGAATGATAGCAACAGGTCAAACTCTCTGCATATTGGTAATTTATGTCTATTATTGCCATTTACAAAATATATTCAGAATCTGACTACTTTTATAATGAATACCTCTCTAGGCCAACCATACTATATCTCATTGGAGACTAATGCAATGGCCTTCTATCTTCCTGGTCTAACGTCATTCTATCCCCTATGCAGGTCACATACAGTCACTGAATTAACTGCTCTAATATCTTTTCCCTACCCCCTTATCAAGGTGTGTTTCATTTTCAAAATCAAAATGTCAGTGGAGTCTGAGGAACCATGGTAGGAAAGGTTGGTGTTCTTGCTCTACACTGTTGCTTGTAGATCATTTCCCCTTTCTCTTAAACCCACATCATATAGACTCACAACCCTGCCTCTTATCTCTTTGCAGTGTTCAGTTTAACAGACCTTGGAAATTCATAATGGACGATTCTTAATCAGCATAGTCTATTAGAATCAGGCAAGAGAAAAAGAATGAAAGAAAGAAAAGCCTTTTAACACTGTATAAAAACCTCCTTCCTATTTCTGACAAGCTCCCCAATATTGTTGAGTAATCACTGTGGTTCACTGAGACAATAATGAAGACAGAATTAGGCATGTGAAGAGTTTAGGGACAAACACTGGTTGAGAATCCTTAACCTAAAACATGTAACAACACATTTTGGGAAGGTGTTTTAGAATCATCACATTCTCAGACTTCTTTACATTTGGCCTTTTATTTTTTACTTTACGTACAGTAAAATTTACTCTTTGTATTATATAACATGCAGAGATTGTATGGTTAGGCTATTTTCTATGTTGGTGATTAGACTTGTTAGATGTTGCCTCATATCTATCTTATTTTTCCTTAATAAAAGAATTCTCATTATTTAGTTGGCAACATGGCCTCTGAGGATCAAGACTGTATTTCCCAGCCTTTCCTGTAGGCAAGTAAAGCCACATGACTAAATTCTGCTCAATGGGAAGGCAGTAGACCAACAATACATAAGAAGCCTGAATCCTGACACTGGAGTGATTCACCAGTCCTGGAATGCCTCCTCCAGGCTTTCATCAGGGGAGGAATAAACATCTACCTTGTTGACATCCCCATTATTTTGGGTTTTCTATAAACAGTCCTAACTAGCATAGCTTCCAAACTTTAGCTGCTTCAACAAAATGAAGCTCTTTGGTATGACATAAGACACTGCAATCTTAAATGGAAAAGTCTCAAATGTCAAGTTTCTATGATAAATTTAGATATCCAAAAAGTATATTACATTCATGCATACCCAGTAACCAGTTCTCTTTGAATTTTCCTACACATTTTACAGCAGTAAATTTGCATTATTGACTCTAGATCCATAACCACAGATGAGTTTGCAATGGCATTTGTATAAAACTATAGTGAGAAAAAAATTTGATATCTAGGAATTACTCATGATTTAAAAGACAAAAATATGTGAGAAATACACACCTTCAGGTTCATACTTCAGTTTTAATTCATCTAGTTTAGCTCTTAGTTTCATATTTTCACTTTCTGAAAGCTGGAGGCATCTTTCATTTTCAAAAAGTTTTCGTTCAATATCCAGAGCCCGTTGGCTCTCAAATAATGCTTTCATTCGCTGTATGGACAATTCACCTTTAGTGCTTTCATTTTCTTTGCTGTAATAATAAAAAAGGAGAACCAAGAAGTATTAAAGTAATATACAATATAAATGAATGTAGTGTTATAAATATTTTATTGCATATTTGAACTCATAGTTAAAATATGTTTCTCTAGGGTTTTTAGTAACAAAGAAATAATAAACAATTAAAATAAGCTTTAACAATAGTGTTGCCCCCACCCCCATCCTCAAAAAACTCCATGTATTCTTTAAAGGAAATGGACAAAGGGGGAAATACTCTTTTTCAAATTTATTCATGCATAAATCCCTTTAAGTCTGAAATTACATAATATTTATTCTTGAAAAATTTCTATTATAAGAACACTTTCTACGTTAAAGTTCTTTTCATTTACCAATATAAAAAGCTAAACACAAAAACATTCAATTATTCATTAAAAGTATTTTTTCTTCAATAATCAGTAATTATATCTTGAATAAAATATTTTTGTTGCCTTTCTTTTCTGGAATTTTCTTTTGGCAATTTCAAAACAAAAATTTTTAGTCACTCCTACTACTATTATAACCAGTGCAAAGTCTCCATCTTTCCATCCACCAAACCAGACACTTACTTTAAGTTATCAAGTTTTATCTGAAGTAAATCTGTATAATAAGTGTTATCTTCCAGAGCACCAGAGCTGGCTGAAGGCTTAGATTCCATATTTTCATATAAATTCTAAAAAAAACCCAAAAATTCTTACTTAAAATAACAAATTAGGTTAGTGTATGTTTATTAATAACAGCACCCCAATTTATTGAATACTTATCATTTGGCAAGCACTATGCTAAGAACTATCCATTTAACTCATCTGCCTTTTGAAATAGGTAAAAGAATTAGTATTCCTCTCTTACAGACACAAAAACTGACTCAAGACACCGCAGAGAAATAAATCGAGGAGAGAGAATCTAAACCCAGATCTGACTACAAAGCCTATGATCCCAACCACAGCTATATCCTATAGTTTCCCTCTCTTGGCTTTTAAAAATGGAATAAATAAATGCTTGCCTAGTTGAATTCTGGCCTTTATGTTAAACTCATACATTGGAAAAATATGAACAAAAGAGGAGATTCTTCAAGTTATTTTGGAGTCCCTCATCTGAGGTTCTGATGGAAACTCATTTCTCTGGGGGGAGGGAAAGGTAAATCTACTTAAAAACTTGCAAAAAAATTTTCAGAGATTGCAAAGAAAAGCCCCCTGATTTAAGGCCATAATTTTCAAAATATAGCACTAAGCCCATTGGTGGACTACTACATACAACTGCCAACTGATGTACTGTAAACTTAACCAAAATTGCAGCCCTTTAACAGTTTTTATAAGAGAGAAATAAAGTTATGAAACTTAAAATTTTATGACACACTAATGGTTACAATTTAGAATACCTAAGAGGTTATAAACATTTATAAAAATTTATCATTTATAAACTTTAGGTCCCTAGGATGTTAGTGAGAAAGTATTAATGCTTCCTAAGTTAATTTATAAAATTCTAAATTTAATACAATTCTAATAAAAATACCAACAAGCTTTTTTGGTACTAGACAAGATATTCATAGAGAAAAACAAATGTGCAAGAATAGCCAGGAGAACACTGAAAAAGAAAAGCTATGGTGGGGAAATAGCCCTAACAGACAAAACATTCTCCAAAACCTCAATAATTAAAACAATGTGGTACTGACACACAGATAAGTAGACCAGTAGAACAGAATAGAAAAAGTAGAAATACACTCAAGTATACATGGAAACTTGATATATGCTAAGGTGGCATCTCAAGTCACTGGGGCCAAGACTGACATTTTAACAAAATGTCCAGATGCTGGGACAACTGCCTGGTTATTTGGAAGAAGATAAAATTAGATTTATACCTCAAATCACCCATAAAGTAAACTTCAATGGGGATTGTGTTTCTAAATGAAAAAGGTGAAACCATACAGGTACTAGTAGAAAACATGGGTGAATTCTTCTACATATATACACACAAGCACACACAAAAATACACATATGAAAACATGTTCAACCTCACTCATAATCAGAGAAATACATATATATATACATACATACACACACATAAATATACAAACATATACTCTTGGTTCTGTCCGCAGAGGTCTAGCAGTGATGGCATTGTAGAAGCAATCAACACACCCAGTGCCCAGATGTTGGTTTCTAAACACCAGTCTCTACTAAAAGAAACCAGTGCTCCTTGCAGAAATGCTGATTCCAGAGCTGGGGCAGTGAACTAGGAATACTTTGTTGTGCCATAAATTAAGGAAGTACTCAAAGAATTATGTGCCAGAAAATAAGGGAGTGTCCCTACTGGCCAAATCTGGAACAATGTGAATATCAGAGCAAATAAAGTAATGGATTATATATGATAAAATAAGAATCCATGAGGCTATGATGATATAAATAAATGAATGGATAAATGAGGAAGAATGTTCTTTCCCATCCAGTTATTAGAATTCCAACTAATAAATGTAGACGAAATGACAGAATTATCATTTGGCAATCATCACAGTATTATCTGTTTTAGGTAAGAATCATCAATAGATGTTCAAGTATAAGGAGAAACAGGCATTTATTTAGTCTTAAAGCATCTCCTAAGGTATCACTGGGAGATGAATTACAAAGGAAAAATTAATTACAAAAGGAAAAATTATAACTTTACAGTGGAGAAACCTGGGGGACAAAACTTTAACCAAGCAATCAAGGTTACTAATACCTATATTGACATAAATAGATATCATGTGTCCCTGAATGGATGCACTGAGAAGGCTATAATTTTACTCCTGTAGTATTCCTGTCTCAAAGACACGGCTTGAATCTAATCACATCAGAAAAACCCATAATGAAGGACCAATAACTATAACTGCCTGTGCTGTTCAAAAATGTCAAGGTCATGGCAGATAAAGACTAAGGAACTGTTCCAGATTAAGGGAGACTGAAGAGACTTGACAATTAAATACAATATGTGATTCTGGACTGGACCCTAAAACTGAAAGCATTTGTTTTTTTGTTTGTTTTGCTCTAAAGGATATTAGTGGTAATAAATAAAATGTGAAAAGTAGCTTAGTTAATAGTATGATTCGGTTTGTATCAATGTTATTTTCCTGATTTTAATTATTGTAGTGTGATTATGTAAGAGAACAGACTTCAATAACATGAGGTGCTCATGGGTAAAAAGACATATGGTTTGCAAGTTACTTTCAGATGTTTATAAAAAATATATACATACAGAGAGAAAAGAGAAAGCAATGAAGCAAATGTGTAAAAATTAACAACTGGGGAATCTCGGGGAAGGGTATATAATAAGAATACTTTTACAACTTTTCTCAAGTCTGAATTTATTTCAAAATAAAACAAACTTAGGAGTTTATTAAGACTTCTACCATGAATACCAGTGGTCATACAATGTTGGAAAATGTGACAAAACTCCATTAAAAAATGGAGGTGAAAAATAATTACCAATAACATGCATCAAGAGGAAGAAATATCACTGACACAATGTTGAGTGGAAGACAGAAACGAAAGTATATACTAAATGATTCCACTTATACGAAGTTCAAGAGTATTTGTATATGTGTTGCAGATACAAAGGAGGTGGGGGTACTAAAAGGGGACTTGACAGAGCCTTTCTGCAGTGCTAGAAATGTTCTATATCGTGATCTGGGTGATAATTACAAGGGGGTATTTATATGTTAAAACTCATTGAGTTGTTTACTGAAGATATGGATGCTTACACACAAAGATCAGACAGTAACAACAAAAATGTGGTAGGTTAGTTTGGCTCTACTAAAAGAAGCAACAGTAAAAAATACTGAAAAGCAAAAAGAGACCAGAAAAAAAAAAAATTTAAATATTGGGTCAATCTACTGAAACTGAAAGTGAATTATATAATAAACTCATTTAAGTTAAAAAAAAATAAAGATTTTTTAACATAAAATACAAACCAAATTCAAAACAAAATTCGGCTGTGTTTTTTTAAAAAAGTGTAACACATACCTTAAATTTCTCCAGATTTTTAATTTCTCCTAAAAGATGTTTTATTTCACCATTCTTCTGCTCCAACATGGCAAGCAACCGTTCTTGCTGCTCAAATTCAGTCTGAGACCCTTTCATTTGTAGCAATGTGGCGATCTGTAGCTAAAAAAATAAAATTACCCCTGCTTATAAAATTGAGAGGAAGATTCTGATAACCCTATTTTTGATGCAATTCATATTTTGTATTATATTACTTAGAACTCATGTTGGAAACTAAAGTAATTAACTATTCCTTAGTCTAATAATTTAAAAAGGTATATCAATAAATTTTATTATAGATATGACATTCGAATATTAATATTTATTTTGACTTTATGAATAACTGAACTCCGTAACATAATTATTTGTACTTTTGTGAAACATAAAATTGAACTACGTGGCTGTGGTCTGAAAGCACATCACCTTAACTGGTAAATAAGCCTGGCCAAATGCTGCATATTACTCATTAGGGCCTGATGCGGTTTCCCAAAAATTTAATTAAGGGGGGAAATTATTAAGCTACTCACAGTCACAAATGTGAGATTCACAATGACAAGGATGGAAAGTAAAAGGCAATCTAAGAATATGAGGGGCAATCCTCAATGTACCATGTTTTTATTTTTTTAGAATGGCACTCAACTTACCTAATTATGACTCCACCTAAATCTGGAGTTGCACAGCAATCAGAAGAAAATTAACTAGACTCTAAACCTAGCATTTCTTTCTGCCTTCAAAAATTTCTGGAGTTATAAAAAGCATCAACTAGTTTAAATACAGTTTTGAGTAAAGTAAGCAATGATATGAGGTTACAGGTATGTTTAAAAATAAGGGAGAATGATGACTTTTAACATTTTTAGGGATATCCTTTTTGCCCCTGTTTTCAGATGGGAGGAATTAGCCTAAGATTCAGAATGCTTCTAGTCTCTAAAGATAGTCTGGGACATCACGGAACATTGGGAGACTAAGGGTAGTAACCCAACAGACACTAAGAAAACGAAGAGTAAATGTGAGAAAATCTACAAAGAAATCATTCCCAGAAAGGGGAGAATCTCAGTAAACCTAGCAGCACTGTCTAGAAATCCTTAGGCATAAAACTCACAGATATTGCTTATTAAACAATTACTCATTTGCCAAGTACCATGTAAGTATTTTACTATACTTTCATTTAACTCTAGGACAATTCTAAGAGGCAGGTTCTATCATCTCGACTTTACAAATGAAGTTAACTGATGCTTGGAAAACTTGTCCAAGGTCACAGAGCTAGCAAGTGACAGAATTATGATTCAATCCCAAGTTCATCTAATTCCCAAGTCTAATCACTGACTTTTCCCTTTTTTTTTTTTTTTTAATAAAATTCACCATCCTGAAGAGAAGAAGGGAAGATTTCCAGATTCCAAATACTACCCCAGGAGAGCTAGGCACAATAGATGAGGAATCAGGATTCTACAGATTGGTAGAACATTGGAATCTTTCTATCTTCCACATGCTTTTCTGTTACCTCTTATTTGACCAGAAAGATGACCAAGAAAACCCTGGAAATTAAAAGGGCTATACTTGACTTGAGGAGTGACAAGGAAAGGGGACCCTGAATAATCTAAATTTCACTCTCTAATAAGCCTTTGTGACAAAGCGGAGAAATGGTGAGGGAGTTAGTTTTAGCTGAAGTAGGAACCCTAGGGCTATGCTTAGAAGGACATCAGGCCAAGAGCAAGAAATACTTTGATTTTTTCCCCCCATTTACAAAAAAAGATTTATACCTCCGTGGCAAGGCTAGTGAGTAAACGTTAAAACAAACAAAAAAATCAATACTTGCTAAATACACTATTACTAAATCTTTATTTCAAGATTAATTTTTAAAAAATATAAATGGATCTTTTGATCAATTTAAAACACTTTTTTTGAAATCACAGTTCTAGAAATAACTATATAAATACACTCTTTGCAGGAAAAGATGGTTTCTTTGATATATTTGTACATGTAATGCTGACACAAAGTAGGTTTAATAAGCCATTTATAGTGATAATTCTATACCTTCATTCTTTGCATCTGTTCTCTATTAAATACATTTTGCTTCTTTAGGGACTGATACTTGACTTTCATACTGATAAACTGACGTTCCATTGCGGCCCTTCGATCTTCCACCTAGAAGAAAATATTAATATGTTTAATTGTTTTTGTAGTAAATGAAATGCCAATTTAATCATTAGAATACTTATAATTACCTCTGCAAACAAAGAGTTGCCTTTACTATTGGGATCCAAGTCTCGCTGGAGTGCCTGGTCCAACTGCACCTGAAGATCTTGATTTGCTACACGAGCTTTCTAAATTCAAAAGAAAACAATTTAACTAACAGAGATTAGATTATAAAGAAAATAACTTATTATAAATTGAAAAAGATGATGTTACTGTAATCATAATACCTCTAGGGCATCACAGTAAGAAACTGCTTCTTTTTCTCGCTCTTCTTTTTCTTCTTTGAGCCGGTCTATCTGGCGCATTAAGTTAGTATTCAGACGTTCTAGCTGTTCTTGTCTGTACTGTAGTTCATTCACTTCTTCTTTGAGGGTGGCCTATGCAACAGGAATTAAAAAAAGAGAAAAATCTCTTGAATAATCTTTCATTCAGCAGCTTCTCAGTTTGTCTATCAGTAGTGGTTCACATCCAAAATTAAAACTAATGAACTAGTCAAATGTTGTCAGGTGTATATTAAAATAATAAAAATTGCTAAATTTTTCAGCAGGGAACAAAATAAAAGTATTTAGAGACCACCTTTTTTCCCCTATAAATTTAAGGCTTTAATTTTTAATTAACCTTAGCCTGCAATGAAAAAACCATGTTCACATGCATCTTGACTTCTGCTGCACCAACATTTTATAACACAAACTAGGATCAGAGTACATGCCTCTAAATTCTTCCAGAGGTTTCATTAATTTAACGGTAAAGCCTGCCTTACATAATCATGTAATCTAAAACTGTATTCTGAAGTAATACATCTAAAACCTCCACAAAACATTTAATTAATTAGATGAAAGTTACGTCAACAAATAATTCAGACTTCAAACTAGCTCTTAAGAATTAGTACATGTAAAAATATAAAAGGAAAAAAAAAAAAAACCCTGAGAAACACAAGCCATAAAAATTACCTTTGTACTTTCCATTTCTGTCAATTCAATTTGAAGAGCCAGCATGTCTGAAGACATGCTTTCATGTACACGCTCAGACATTGTCCGTAGTTCCTCTGATTTACAAGAGAGGAGTTCCTTTTGATGATCTACTTGGTGCTTCAGCTGCTTTTCACTAAGCCTAGCTTCATCTAATTCCACTTTTAGTTTTTCTATCTAAAGCAAAGGAAAAAAAGTCTTATAAAAATACTTTATAAAGGTATTTTCTTTCTGAAAAACATCAATGATTGACTCAAACTTACTGCATAATGAGACTATTGGGGTTTCCTATTTGGTCAAGGCTAGGCATCTTTTAATAAATAGTAACATACTTTGTCTTATAAACATAGAAATACTCCCTACAACTAATCAGAGTAGGTCTGTATTCCTTGGAAGCCACCTGAAGGCACTGTGTTGCTGACCACTCGGCCTCTGTGTGAAGAAATGAATGGCATGAACAGAAACAATGAAAGCAGGCAACCTGATTAGAAGGCTACAGTAGTAGTCAAGGGGAAAGATGATGGAGGTCTAGAATAGTGGCAGTAGGGTAGGTAGATGTTTTGTAGGTCAAGTTCTTAGAAACTGCTGATGGATTAAATTTGAGAAATAAGAGGAAAAAAGATATCAAATAAAGCTCCAAATTTTGGCACAAGTGATTTGAGAACAGCAGTAAAACTAAAAATATTTGACTAATTTATTCTTTGCTCTACCAAAAAAAAGCCATCTCTATAATTGGCCCTTTTTTTCACCCTATATAATGAAAGTTACTGCTAAAATGAAAATAATATCCAGAGGAAAACAAAGAATACATCATACCAGTCATTAGTGTTTTAGATTAGTTACAGACAAGCTGGATCACTATCTGCCAGAGTGGTATGCAAGATGATTCTATGTATTACACAAAAGCATATTTAGTTATATTTGTTTTACTGCACATTAGAAAACAATAAACCAGCTTAAATACGTAATGTCATTGCTATCACTACTTAAAAATGAGATAATATTTAAAAAGAGTTAATTTAATGAGAAATTAAGTAATATGTGGTACACAGAAATAGAAAAAAAGATGCCACACAAAAAACTGAAATTGGAAAATAGGCTTCTGCAAAGATAGGACAAAAGTCAGGTGAGTTTTGGTAGAGAGGTGTCTGGAAAAATTAGAGCACAGACTATACACAAAGAAGATCCACGTTAAAAGTTCTGGATTCTTGGCCG
>VBSM01000565.1:4046122-4057913 GCA_008086735.1 Cheirogaleus medius
GGATTTATGTTTGAAAAATGGAGTTAGTATTATCATAATATGTTGTTAGACTAAGCATGGTTATTCAGTAACATAGCCTTTGGAGTCAGACAGCCTCAGTTCAAATCTTGACTTAAAATTTCTAGCTCTAGTAGTGTGCAATTTGCACAATCTGTCTAGACATTAGCTCTCTCATGTTTTATGATATCTTCCTTACAGAGTTATTGTGAGAATTGGATCATATATATTAATCTTCAGTAAACAAATTATGAAGTTCCATTTCTAATGTATATCAATTTATAAGAAACTACTGATTTGTTTTACAGAATTACAAAGCATACCACTAGCTGCAGTAAAGGCCAGGGGACTAGTCTTTTTGCAAGGGGACTGCTGTACTATGCAAGGAGGCCATGCTAGTCACTATTAATAAAACTTCATCACAAATATCCAGTTACTAAAATTAAATAACTATTTAATTAGTATAATATTATTTACACAAGTCTCTTAGGTAAACTCCTGTTTCTCAGTGTTCCCACTCCCAATATTAAGATAATGCAGACCTTGATCTTGGCTATTTTGCATAGCTGGTAGTTATAAGAAAATCTTTCTCATCTAAAGTTTATAGATGGCTGCATAAACATGGATTATTTTTGTTCTGAAATACACAGATATTCAAACCTTATTTTTTAGTTCATTCACTTCCTGTCCATGGCTTCTGTTTAGTTGTTGTTCTAATTTCTCCAGGTCTATTTTTTGTTGTTGTTTAATAGCTTCACATTCACAGCTCAAACTTTCCAACATTCGACTCTTGAGTTCAACTTCTCTCTGAAGAGTATATTTTTCTTGTTCATAATTCTGAAAACATATTCAATGACAATTCAATTACATAAAAATAGTTTAAAGCCATTACATACAATCAGTTTTCATCTGCAACTGTTTTGTTTCTGCTTCACACATTTGCTGCTTTCCAAGTAACAATCACATGTTAAACCTCGAATAACTTTGTGGTTTATCAGTCTTAACCTGTGAGGTGTATCTTGAGACTATGTTGAAGTCCATACTTGAGATACCTAACTGGTTCTATGCCCTATCAAAGAAGAAAAAAATGCTCCATGGTATGTCAACGTGTCAAATAATCTCTGCTAGAAAAAAAAAAAAGGAGTTAATAGCACTTAAGTTTTCCTAGTGGAATTATTAGTTTGATAATGAAATACTCTACTTGTAGCCCTGAACAAAATAAGTAATTAAAAAGAAAAAAAAAAGGTGAAAAGATAAATACTGAATTAGCCCTTACTTTTAGAATGCAGTTACCTGAGAGATGTTCACAAAACGTCTACCAGAATGAATACAGTGCTGAGACAAACGAGTAATTAAAAGTGCTTTTGCTTATTCACAACAAAGTTTACAGATTAAAAAAAAGGTATGTTTGAACTCCTTAAACAAACTTTTAAAAGTAAGATAAAAATTCAATTAAATTAGAGGAAAAAAGACTCAAAACATTCATATCATTCTCCCCAAAGCCATTCTAGTTTAAAAGGCGGCAACTGTTAAAATAATACTGAAATTTAACAAGTTATTACTCAGAATGATAAAGTATAACACAGTGTTTTTTTTTTTTTTACTATTAGAGAGATTTGTAATCTTCACTTTGCCTTTATGATTTGGTATTGAATTCTTGGTCCAGAACAATACTACGTGGAAAAACAAAGGTTGTCATTATTAGTTATTTTTATGTTCTCTATTTTTTTTTACCTGTTATATTTACAATATTGAGATCCAAGTTTAAATATATTACTGAGCTTTTATAATTAAACTGATTTGTCCATTCATTCTTTCCATAAATATTTGTGTGCCAGGCAATAAGGGATACAGCAGTGACAAGACAGACAAAATTCGCTCTCTCAAGGAGCTTATAATCTGGAGATAATTAGTAATGTGGAGGTTAAAAGAGTGGCAATCATGGCAACTTTATGTTACATAGTCAGGGTTGGTCTCTCTGTTGAGGTGACATTTAACTGAAACTTGAAGTTTGAGGATTCAATCGATGAGCAGTAGGGGGATGAACAACTCAGAAAAAGGCAACAGCTAGTGTAATGTCCATAAAGTGAGAATAGTACAGCCAAGAATAAGGGAAAGCAGTTTGATATGAGATCACAACTTTGGCAGGGATCGGATCACATAGGGATCTACCAACCCAAGTAAGGAGCTCAGATTTTGTTGTAAATACAATCAAAAGCTGTTGTGTGGTTTTTAGCAAGGATGTGACATAATCTTTTGTGTATTTTTCCAAGACCACTTGGCTGCTGTGTGAAGAATACAGTGTTATGAACAGCAACAATGGAAGCAGACAACCTGGTTGGAAGGCTCAGTAGCCACTCTAGGGAGAGATGATGGAGATCTGGACTAGAGCGGCAGTAGTGTAGATAGATACCTCCTAGGTCAAGTTCTCAGAATTTACTGATGAATTAGATGTGAGACATGAGGGCCTGGGAAGGGGAGGGAGGACGGGGAGATGAAGAGAAGTTGATTAATGGGTACAAATATACACTTAAATAGAAAAAGAAAGAACTGGTATTTAACAGATCAGTAGGGTGACCATTAATTGTACATTTCAAAATAGCTAGAAGAGAACAATTCAAATGTTCCCAGCATAAAGAAAAGACAAATATTTAAGGTGACAGATATCCCAAATATCCTGATTTGATTACATGAATGTAAAGAATTATCATACGTACCCCCAAAATATGTACATCTAATATGTATGAATAAAAAAAATTAGGGAAAGATATTGAGAAAAACTCCTAGATTTTTGGCTCAACCAATTGAATGATTGCTATTACATTCACTAAATAAGTTAAAAAAATAGTAAGAGAATACTTGGTTAGTGAACAGGGAATCAACTATTCTGTCTGTATATGTTAATTTGAGATGTCCATTAGTGGGCAGTTGAACACACAAACTTAGACTTCAGGGAAGAACTAAGAGCTTGGTGTAGTGTCACAGGGCATTTAGATGTTATTTAGAGGTCTGAGACAAGTATAGTCACCTAGGAAGAGTACAAATAAAACAAAATCTGGTGCTAAATGTGGTAAAAAGAGCAATCATAACTTGATTTTTCAAACTCAGAACACATTGGGTTGGAAAGAGTATCAGGGATTCATTTAGTTCATTGTCGTTTAATGGGGATGAGGTGGATAGGAACTAGATCTAAAATCCTCAGAGAATAAAATAGTAATAATGCTAAACAAGACAAATCTTCAATAGCTAAGTACATCCTTGCAGAGAGAAAAGTCTAAAGTCCTACCTCAGTCATGGTCATCATTTCATTATGACATTTATCCAGTTGATTCTGTAGTTCATTTTGGCTCTCCACTAGTTGCAAACCATACTGTGCAGCTTTTAGTCGCTCTTCTTCAGCCTCTTTGAGCTTGCGTCGAAGATTTGTAACTACATCTGTCTCCATGTTTTTCCTGTTTTTAGCCTACTGTAAATAGAGGGAATAAGACTTCTTAAGCTTAAACAAAAAACTCCATGCAATGATATCGATAAAAGAAATATATTCACTCAATAATACTGCCATATGCACAGAGCATTTTTTCTTAGCTTGCAGTCAAATTTGCATTCTTGTTTCAAGAGCAAGAATTGTTGTGACAATATTATTACTTGATGTGAGACCAACTCAAAAAGAACAGAGCAGAATACATTTAATTTTGATTCTACAAAATTCACCATCAGGAAACTATTTAGTTGTTGTGTGCTAAGCTCCTTAAATGTTAAGGTAGGGTTGGTCTCATAATTGTACCACTATCTATGTAATCAAAGTTAAGAGAATTTTAAAAAATCAAGAACCTTATATTAGCATCACTGCTACTTAAAATATAGAAAGGCAGCTTTGAATAAGGTTCATAAGGTAAAGCAAGGAATACCAGGTCTGTGATTTTTCACAACAGTGTTAACTTCTTGAACATAATAAATCTGCTTTCTTGAAAAGAGACTACTATTTTACTAGGTATTCATAAGAAGCATGCAAAATAGAAACCATATTCAGAGCAATTAAAGGACACTGCTTTAGTTCTAGATTTTCAAGCTAAGACTTAGACATTATATACAGAAACATTCTACTTTAACTCAATCTTACTCATTATTTTTTCCTATTTGGCCCCAGCCTCTTAAGCCAGACTCAAAGTCACCTTTGCCTTCAAAGCCACCAGGTCATTATTAAGATGTTCCCCCATCTCAAGTCAACACAGTCATGCACTGAACAAGTATTTTTTGAATGCCTTATGTGCTAAGTTACATTCTGGATATTCCAGATTCATTAGGGAACAAAATGGACAAAAAAGTCCCTCCTTCATGAAACTTACATTCCAAGAGAAGAAAACAACAATATATAATAGCATAATAATATTAGAAAGAAGAAATGGAAAAAAGAACACAACAGGATAAGGGAGCTGAATGAAGAGATGGGTAGTGTAACTAGGAGTCAGAAAATGAGAGAATTAGCCATGCAACTATTTAAAGGAAGAATGTTTCAGGCATACTTCCTTATGGAAAGCCCTAAGGCAGAAGGAAGCCCAAGGAGTCAACAAGATAGAATTTAGGTCACAGATAATAGGGAAAATAGGCAAATCAGGTCATTATAAAGATTTTGGCTTCAACTCTGGGTGAAATGGAAAGTCATTCCAAAGTCTGGAGTACAGGATCTGACTATTTAACAGGATCATTTTGGCTGCTATGTTGAATAGTTAAGAGGAAGCAGAGAGACCATGTGAGATAATGGCTCAGACTAGGGTGGTAGCATAGGAGGCAGTGAGAAATGGCCAGATTCTATATGTGATTTGAAAGTAAAGTCAATATGATTTTCTGGCAAATGGAACGTGGGATGTGTGAAAAAGAAAATTCAAAAATGCCCCCAAGCCTTCTGGCTTGAGCAACTAGTAAAACGGAGTGGCCATCAGGAAAGAAGACCAGGAATTCAAATTTAGAGCATGAAAGATGTCAAGTAAGCAGTTGGATATAAGAGTAAGAGAGGGGTCTGGGCTGGGATATACATTTGGGAGTTATCAGCATAAGTCCTTGGGACTTGATATCACTAGAGGATGAGCATAACTAAAGAGAAAAGGACAAAGGATTGAACCGTTATTAAGTAGAGAAGAAGACAGCAAAGTATATTTAGTAGTTACCAGTGAGGTAGGAGGAAAATCAGAATTAGGTGTTGTCTTAGAAGCCAATAAACAAAATATATTAAGGAGGTAGGAGTGAACAATCATGCCAAACGCTGCTGCTAAGTCAAATAAGGTAAGAACAGAAAATTGGTGATTGGCTTTGAATTCATGGAGGTCACTGGTGACCACAAGAACAGTTCTGATATACAGGTAGGGGGCAAAGCCTGACTGGAATAGGTTTGCGAATGGTAGGAGATGATAGCAAGTATAATTTTGCTGCAAAGAAGAGCAGATAAATGGAGCAGTAGCTGGAGAGGAAGTAGGAACAAGTGTTTTGTTTCTTAGGTAGGCCATGGGAAAAATCCAGAGAAGAAAAACTAATGATATTGGAGAACAGCTAAAGTGATGTCTCTGCATAAAGAGGATGAGGTTTAATGCAGAGGCACTGGTTTTAGACAGCAGCATGTGTATGTCATCTAAACTAAAGGAAAGCAAAACATGAGTACAAATGATGGTAAGTAGGCATCACATGTGGGAGTCTGTATAAACACTTCTAACTGCTTTAATTTATCAATGAATTAGGAAGCAATTGAGAATGAAGCCAAGGAGGAGATATAGAGCTTTAAGAGAGAAAAAAGGGTATCCTAGGTTATCCCAGGCTGGCAGTTAACACTATAAGTGCAAGACCTTTTCAAAACACATACATGGTAGGGCCAGGCAGCTAATTGTTGCACTGTTAATAATAACCTGTTGAGGATTTACCATTTACCAAGCCAAGTGCTTCAAATACATTATTTTATCTAATTTTCTTGATGAGCCTGAGTTAAGTGTGTATTGTCCTCTCTATCTACTAAAGGAAAAAATGGTGTTAACCTCAAGATAGTCCAGCCAGGCATATCCAGGGAAACCAAAAAATTAGCTCTCATTCATTTAAAAGATTTGCTAGAATTCCTATTATGTGTCAGACACTGTACTAATGCTGAGTATATAATATGACAGTAACCCAAAACAATATTCCCGTCTTCTTGAATCATACAGTCTATTAGTAGAAAGGTATTACATCAAACTGTATAGTTACAAGTGTGATAAATTCGAGGTAGAAATGTATGCTACCTGAGCCTATAACAAGGGGGAGCTATTCTAATTCAGGGGGTGGGGAGAAGTAGGAGAACAAGAACAACTTCCCTGAGGAGGTGACTTTTCAGCAGAGATCTAATGGATGACAAAAAGTTAACTTATTCAACCTAGAGTAGCCTCCCTTGAATAACTACAGCCAATGTGTGCCAGATATTGTGGTCCTTTATAATCTTATTCAGTCCTCTCAACAACCCAATGAGGTACAAGGTATTTCTTCCATTTTACACATATGCAAACTGAGACACAAAAAGGTTAAGTAACTTGTCTAAGGTTATCAGCTAGTAAGTGGCTAAGTGAGATGGGAACCAAAATCTAGCTGCAAAGCCTGGTGCTCCAACCACTTTTCTGTCCTGCCACTCAAAAACAGCATTTTGGAGATAGGGAAACTGGGAATCATGCAGCTTGAGTTCTTATTCACCTCCACTATTCACTGGCTGCATGAACTTGGACAAGTTATTTAATGGCTTGTTTCATCATCTATAAAACAGGGACAATAACACCCATCTAACAGGGTTGTTGAGAAGATTAAATCAGATAATGGATGAAAGCAATTAGGGCAGAGTCTTACACCCAGCTGAGGGAGTGAGTGCTGTCCAACAGAAATATAACGCTAATCATTTATGTGATTTTAAATTTTCTAGGAGCCACAGTTTTAAAAAAGTAAACACAGGTGAAAAATTAATTTTAAACATTTTATTTAACCAAATACATCCAAAATATTACCATTTCAACAGGTAGTCATTATAAAAACTAATGAGATATTACTCTTTTTGTGTACTATCTGGAAGGTGGTCTTGCTAATAACCTACCTAACAGAGGAAAATAAACTATCAAACAGCAAGTAAGGGAAATAAACTCACAACACACTTCCCTTTGTTTAATTAAAACACGTGTGGTCTAACTTGTTATCTTTGAGTTCTTTTTCAGCCTTGAAAAAGTTCCTGAGTGGACAAGAGTGAGAACTTCCCCTGCTTCCTCAATAAGAGACAGTACCAGATGCCTCCCGCCATCGAGAAGAAAGAAGAAACTAATTTCTGCTATCAATCCGCTACGTGAGAAATGGAAAAGGCTAACACAGCAGCCTCACGGCCGCTTTTGTTATCAGTCTCCTGAAGCAGACAAAAAAAACAACAAAAACATTTCTACTCTTTAAAAGCACCAAGCAACTTTCCTCACCGCCCGACATTTCTTTCCTCCCTGCGTGTGTCGCGGCCACTCTTTCTTTCTCAGGAAAATGAATAAACTTTTACTTTTGTATCTCCTAACCACTGTCTGGGAATTCTTTCTCCCCCCGCCTATGGACTTCACACCCTAACACAATCTTTGAAATCCAGTGTGTATGTTACATTTGCAGCGTTTCTCAGTCCCGGCTGCCACAAGTGGCTAGTGGCTATCCTACCGGGCAGCGCAGATCCAGCGGCTGTTATCATTTGTAGGGCCCAGCAGCAGACCCGCCCTTCCATAGTCATCCAGAATCTCCGAGGGCGGAGAGACGGTCCAACAGAATATCGAAACCGGCTCGAAACCCAGTGTATAAGACCTCAGGGTTCCGGGAAGAAGGTGTTTCAGCTAAAGGCCTCCGCCGAGACCCAGGCCCCAGGTTTCCTTAGGGCCCGCTCACCTTTCCACTCCCCACCGCTCTTCTCCACACCCAACTCCCACCAAGCCTCTTGCCCCTACCTTTCTCCACACCCGCTCCCCTGCTGCGGCAACTGGCGGCTAATAATTTCAGAGTGTCCAGATCAGCGGACGTTAATTCCACTTCACCACAGAGACGCCGGTTCATTCACTCGGCCAGCACTCGGGTAAGCGCCAGGCCTTTTTGAATGCAGTTCCCGCGAGTATCCAGCTCTCGCGAGACTTGCCGCTCACACTGCGCGTTAAGGAGAAACTGGGAGATCCGGCCAGCAGAGCGCCCCGCCCCCTGCAGAGACTGCGCAGGTGCGCGTAGCGAGACGTGGGCCCGGCGCAAGCGCACACTTAGCCCCTTGGCTCGTTAATTTTACCTGGGGTTGGTTTCCTGGGTGTCTTGTAGGTATCTGCGTTTAGTTGCCGTGTTGCCAAGTTCTGCTTGTCTGCTGTTTTTATACGACAGTGCTTCTGGAGGGGCAGTGTCGCCACGCTGGGCGGTGGAGGATCCCCGTGTCGCCACTGTGCCGACTTCACACACTCCGCTACGGGTGGGTCGGCCAGTGTGCCCTCTGAGGACCTTCCCTCTGGCATCTGTCTTACAGTTCCAGTAACCAGAACCAGTGGGACTGTGCCTGAAAGCACCATATGACAGGATCACAGTTACTATTATAGGACAGGATGACAGTTATAATGGCTTTACCAAATGGGCTCTCATCATGTACTAAATTTTACAGATTATCTCATTTAAGCCCGCAAACAGCCTTATGAGGTAGATGATACTACCTGTAAGGTTTTTCGGCGGCGGGGAAAAGAAAAGACAGACAGAGAGAGAGAGAAAGAGTGAGGCCAAAACCACGTGGCTTTATTTAGTGCTCCCTGACGAGGTTCTGGGGCCCCAAGAGAGGGGGGCCCCAAAAGTCGCCTCTGTTTGAAGGGGGTGAGGCCTTATATACCGTTTGGGCCAGGCTAGGGACTTTTGGCGGGAAGAGCTGGGGCGACCTTTGGTGGTCATTGAGAAATAGGAGGGGCTGTCGGTATTTGCGGAATCCAGCAGCCAAAACTTTCTTATCCGCGTGGACATCTGGGTGTGGTTCCTCTCAGCTGGGCCTGGCGGTTTTGTCCTTGGCGGGTCTGGTCTCGTGAGCCTTTTCTTTTTTGATCTAGGGAGAGGAGAGGGCCTGCCACCAGCCTTACACTACCCTTCTATTTTTACAGAAAAAAACAAAGCCCCAGAAGAGAAGTGTCTCATCCAAGGGGAAGAACTGGAATTTGAACTAATGCAGCCTAATTCTAGAGTCCAAGCTCTTGTGTACATTTGTTTTAAATAGTAATGTTTTTTGAACCTGATACCTATTTATTATTCAAAAATTCTTGCCTATCTGAGGACTTGGCTTTAATTCTTTTTTTCATTATCAGTTTTTCCTTCTCTGTTGGATCGTCTCTATCAGCAAATAAACATGCTGTAATGATTTCTATCGAAAAAAATAATCATAGCTTCCTTGACCCCAACCAGCTACCACCACATTTGTTTGTTTCTCTTTATAACAAAAATTCCTGGAAAAAAAGTTTACACCCCCTATCTCCATTTTATTCTCCCCACCACCACTTAAACCAGGGTTTGGTACCCACCAATACTGTGAAATGTCACCAGGTGGCGAATTTCTATCTTGCAAAATCCAGTAGTCCATATTTAGTCCTTACTTCTCTTGACATTTGACAGACTTGACCACTCTCACTGAGTCTTTATTTATATCTTGGAATGTCACGCTCTCCTGGCTTTCCTCTTCTCAGTTTCCTTTGCAGGCTTCTGTCTTTCACTGAGCTAGGCCAGACCACAAAGGGTTAATCTGGGTTTTAAAATTGGCAACAATGATGCCTTCAAGTTGCTCACAGTATAGCCTAGCAGATGCATCTGGGACTCAGATGAGCCACATGCTTATTCATTTGTAATCAACACCAAGTTCTTGGATAAATGAAACAAATTCCATTTTCCCTATCATGTAACGAAAATTGTTTAACTCAGGGGCCAAAAAGACCCTATTCTAGCCTAGGCCAGTTGTAACTGGTTGGTAGTTCAGAAGTTCTATCTGAAATTCTTTTTTCTCTTTTGTTACAATAGAAGGTAGACCCCCACATTAACATTAATGTTTCTTTCAATTCTATTTTTGAAATATAACATACATTTTAATCTGTCAATTGAGTGACCACCATGTATTAGGCATAGTGGAAGGAATTCAGAGAGATGGTAAACCCAACTACTGTCTGGAATGCTCACAATATAGTAGAGGATTTAAAAAATATATCTATAAATAACTACAGGGCTGTATATAAATGCCATGTGAGTAGTATGTGCCCCACACTAAAGGCATTGTGTGAAAAGAGAGGTTTATATTGTCTGGACATTTCTTTAAAACTTCACAGTGCAGGTGGCACTTCAAGCAGGACCTTGAAGGATGGCAGAGCTAAGGAGGAGGGGACAGCATTGGCAGAGTCATAGAAGCTATCCATATCATAATTAAGGTCATTCTTCAGGAACAGTCTGGATAGGGTGCTGCCAATACCACCTCTGGACGCTAGATGTCACAAGTAAAGTAAATTCTAGATTGTCTCTGCTTCTTAGGATAACTTACACAGTACTTCTGATTCCATATGCAGATCCCCATACCCTGATGTGGTATACATACCATGCCCTAAATACCAAAAGTCAGGAAAAAAAGGTATATCTGTCATTTTCAGTTTCCATAAGGAGAGGTGGGACTTTGCCTCCTCACTCAGTAGTGGATTCATCAAGCAGAGGGAGAGAGTTTAGAAGCTGGGAAACAACACCCACCACCACCACCACCATTACGATTCATAATATTATAGCTGTTCAGAACTGGGATAGACTGATATAGTGAACTTGTCATCATTCCTTCATTGTGACTGTTCTAGCAGAAATGAGGAAATTATCAGAAATGCCATAGAAGGGAATGTGACATTGCATTGAAAGCAGTATATATTTTGACATGAACTTATTGAATGATTGTTTTTGGTACTAAAAATGAATAATTTCTGTACTAAAGGAACTTAGGATTTAGTGGAAGAGACAATTACCAAACAGTAAATTCCTATCTAGAGGGTGGCTTAGACTTTCTTGTTCCTTCACATTATTAAGTAGAGCTGCAAACTTGTCTTTGTTGGGGTCAAGTGAAAACAAGCTCAGCACTCTGAAGCACAGAGTCTGCAAATAAGAAATGGACTAATAAAGTTCTAGGATTCACAGGATGAGCTGGGAGATAGAGTTCTGGATGTTATACTCAAGGTTGTGGTCACTGAAACCTGGAGAATGGCTGAGATCAAGAAAACAGGCTTGAAGAGAGAGAAGAGACTTTGAAGATTGTCCTAATCCATGGAACAGGAGGAGAATAAGGACCCGACAAAAGAAACAGAGGAGCCATCTGAGAAGAGATCAGGAAATTTAATTGTCACACCTGCCACTGTGATAATTAGATATCAAAATGAATAATTGTACCAACAAGGCGGATTTGACTGTTCAATAGTAATAATGATAATGAAACCCAGTCTACAGTCTCTCCTGGATCTGCAATGTGTAGCACCAGCTTCAACTCTTAATGAACCTCATTGCTGTAATCTTTTTTCCCTTTAAATAGGTGCAGTCCTCACTCAGAGCAAGGGTGCATCATCCTAATATTGCTATTTATTAGTTAACTTCCCAGCATCCATTCCTTTCTCCTTTTCCTGCCAAAAGTATTCTGATTATTCTTTGGGAAGCTTATCTTTCCCTCTGTTTTCAGCCATGTGGATTCTGATCCTACCCTTCATCTCTAGGATATCCCATCATCCTGGTTATAGTAATTGATTCAAAGATAGGCATGTGA
>VBSM01000565.1:4064874-4090613 GCA_008086735.1 Cheirogaleus medius
CAGCCTCCCAGAGTGCTAGGATTACAGGCGTGAGCCACCGCGCCCAGCCCTTCATTGCCTCTTTAGCTCAAAGCTTTTTAACCTGACTGCTCATTAGAATTATGGGGCATCTTTAAAAACTCTTACTCTGATTCATTAGGTTTAGGGCAGGGTGTAAGCATCAGAAATGTTTAGCTATTTCCTACGTGACTCTAATGTTCATCCTTGAGGGAGCATCACTAGATTAGCTGTTCATTTAAAGAGGTAGAATGAGGTAGGATAAGGTGGATGCTTTAACATTTTTTAGCATTTTTCTGGCAGTTAAGAGCTTTGTATATTTTTAAAATTCCTATTCACTAGCTTTGTTGAATGAATTTTCTTCTTCAATTCACTAGGCTGCAAAGCCTAACCATTTCCCTGAATCTGTTGATAGTGAGGTTGTCCGATAAAATACAGGATACTCAGTTAAATTTGATTTCAGCTAAATAAATATTTTTTAGTGTAAGTATGCCCATGTAATATTTGGGATGAATAATAAAAATTATTTATTGTTACTTGGAATTCACATGTAACTGGCACCCTATAATTTCATTTGCTACCTCTGGCAACAATAGTTGGTGTTAGATCATGGCTTATCCTTGGGAAAGTCAGCAGCTGAATCTGGGTCAGGAGAGCCATCACTTGAATCTTCAAGGTTTGTGGCCTATCTTTTAGCGCTTACCTTCTTGTTGCAAGGTGGGAGGATAAAAAACATCAGCAGTTTGGGAATTAAAAACTGCTTAAAATCCCCCAGTGAGCCAAGAAGACCCACATTTTCCTTTTGCTGAGGTTGTCATTGTGTGACGAGCAGGGGAGAAGTACAGGAGAGGAGGGGTATTTCTGTGCATGAAAATGGGATATAGAAAGAGGTTAAGACCTGAATTTTGGGTATAGGCTTTGGTTCCAGAAACCCCAGCTCTGTGCTAAGAGATCACCATTTTGCCATTTTAAGCCTTTTCAATGGTTTCAAGTAGCTAAGACTACCCCTCCCCCTCTTTTTTGCACATTATGATTTCTTCTTAATCTATCTGAATATCAGATGCTTGCTGGCTTGGCTGAAAATGAGATAGTTTCCAGGTGGAACTGTTCTCATAGCTTAGTGAGTCTGAACTAATGGAAATTTTGGAAATCCCTGACAATGTTTTAAGAACCCCCTAATCACAAGAGACTTCTCAAGCAGCCTGGATGCCTTTCTGCTTCAACCTTTAAGGACTATTCCCTACTAGGTGATTCCTGAAATTTCCTTCCTTCCCATTATCCCAAAATAGGCCTTGAACTGTAAATAAAAGTTGTGGGTGGGTGTATTTCTTGGCCAACAGCAGGCTGTCTACAAAGGGAAAAGGAGTGAGATTTCACGGTAATTCCCAGAAAGCAGGTGTTGTAATGATTTTACTAAATTGGAGCCTGACATTATGATGAACAACTCCTGAGTCCCCCTCATCATTTCCTCCATGGAGGAGATAGGCAAACAGGTAATATGTCAAATCCCCCTTTGCTGGTCCAAGTTTACTAATGGAAGGAGGTGAAACAGGTGAAGCACATTAACTTTTAACCTGTTAACATTGATTTTTTTTCACTAAGCATTAGGTGTTTAATAGGGAAATGCACACTGGCAGAAAGGCAACCAGACAAAGGGTGCTAGGAAGGGGCTGAAAGCTGGCCTGCATCATGGAACATATTTGCAAGCCAGCTGGGCCCACTTTGCACAGATGTTTTTACAGGAACAAGAGGGAAGGGCAAGCGTTCTAATGTTCGATGCATGGGTAAAGCAAGGGAGTATCTTTTTTATCGATGTTCTTCCATCCTCACTGTGGCTGGCAGTGGGTGGTGGGGATGGTCAGAGGCTTTGGGATAATTTTATTGTTCAACCTGAATCAAGGAAATTGCATACATTGATTATAAGGCTTTTTACCAAGCTCATTTAAAAGGCGTTAATTTATTTTTTAAGGATGCCTATTCTGGCCGGGCGAGGCGGCTCACTCCTGTAATCCTAGCACTCTAGGAGGCCTGGGCAGGTGGATCATTTGAGCGGAGGAGTTGGAGACCAGCCTGAGCAAGAGCAAGACCCCGTCTCTACTAAAAATACAAAGAAATTATTTGGACAACTAAAAATATATATAGAAAAAATTAGCCGGACATGGTGGTGCATGCCTGTAGTCCCAGCTAGTCGGGAGGCTGAGGCAGAAGGATCGCTTGAACCCAGGAGTTTGAGGTTGCTGTGAACTAGGCAGATGCCACGGCACTCTAGCCCGGGCAACAGAGTGAGACTCTGTCTAAAAAAAAAGAAAAGAAAGAAAAGAAAAAAAAGAAAAGAAGAGAAGAGAAGAGAAGAGAAGAGAAGAGAAGAAAAGAAAAGAAAAGAAAAGAAAAGAAAAGAAAAGAAAAGAAAAGAAAAGAAAAGAAAAGAGTGCCTATTCTGAAAAGCAAAGAGCTGCATGTTTATTCTCCTAGGAATAAAACAATCCAATCATCATCAGCTACTTTATGTATGAGTGAAGGAACAAACATGAAGCTATTTGTAGAAAATAGTTTCAAATGTATCTCCTTGGGTCTAAATGTTGAGGTTATTTTATTACAATGTGGGTTTAGGCCTCCCTCCCCCAGATGATTGGCTTGGTCTTCCACTTTTTACCTGAATGTTTCAGTGGCATCGCTATGCAATTCCAGAAAGTAGACAAAGTCGATTTTCTATATAAGCTGGAGGTTTGCAAATTGGTGGCCCACTATTGTGCTGTTTGGCCCACACACAGTGCAGGGGGAAAAAAAATCTTTGGGCCAAAATTACAAACTTGGGAATTTACACACACACACACACACACGCAAACACACAATCTGGATTACCAGCTTTTTGTTTGAAGAATCAGAAGATTTGGCTATCTTATACCTACATTCCTCTTGCCAACACTTCACTGGATCTTTGTGTTTTGTGCTGAGTGTGCTTTTTCCAGTTCACACAGCCACTGTCACTTTATCATTGAGTTTGTTCATTCAATGACACGGGTCAGATATGAAGAGATATTTATATCACTTGCATGCATGGTGCCTGTATGCGTTTGAATTTGCCATCCATGCCATGAGGCAAGATTAGATTATATTATCACTCCAATGTCTTCCAAGCTGATTCTATAATTCTTCTCTTTTATACAAATGGAGTCCTTGATATTGTTATAGATTATCTGATACTCTGCTTGAGGAAAGAACTTGACTATATTGTAGCTCTAAAAGTCATTTGTGTCATATTTCAAGTTAGTCTGCTTGGAGCATGAACAAATTTATGACCCAGAGAATAACTCTTAAGTTGGTTTTCTTTTTTGGCTATGTTTTCATTGATGGAGAATTAGAGTGGTCATCAGGATGAGCTCATCTATAAATGAAAAGTGGAATTAGTAATTTGAATATTCAGAAGTGGTTGCATGTACAAGTAAAATCTAGCAAAGATGTGCTCAACTGTTGACTCTGCTCAACCTGGTATCAGACAACTGTAATGCTAGAAGGGCCCTTATAAGTAAAATCTGGCCCCTTCATTTCATAGATAAAACTGAACTTAATAAAGGTAAAATGATATCTTCTTGATTACACTTAGAATTAGTGTCAGAGCTGAGACCCAAACCTCTTTTGAATTTAATCAAGGCCAATGTTATTTCCATTACCCTAATTGCCTCTAGTTCTATAGATACAATTTCAGATTTATTTCTCGGTTTTCAGTGGAGTTTATTTATTGCAGTGAGCATTATTTACAATAAATTTATAACATTGTCATAGCTCTAAATTTATTTTATAACTATCAGAATTATTTGTGGTGAAATTATAAATAAGTTCATAGGCACTTTTCTTGAAAATACAAAGATGACACCTAATAATGAAAAATTTATAATTCATATTTTAAGAAAGGCTTCCAAACTGTATATACTAACAGTAGCTGTGTTTGCATGACTTTAAATGGCTTCTCTTTCCCTTACTTCTTTCCATTCATTATCTGTAGGTCTAAATTTTCTGTAGTGAATCTACATCACTTTTATAATTGTTAGAATATTTAAGCAGCTGTATAAAAGAAACAAAGGCAAATCCAGTCTGATAAAGACATGAAGCATTTGTGTGAAATTAAAATGTTCTCACACCTCATTCATTCCTATGAGTAGGATGTAAAGACCATTTCCTGTGACTCAAATATGCATACACAAAAGAGAAAGGATTCGACACTTTCCCACAGTGAAAGAAAAATGTCTGGTGGCCGTGATTTGAAGAGGGCATGTGCTGAGAGCTGTGACCTAGAGCGCATTCCAGACTGAGTAGCACTGACTTTAAAATTAAAAACCCAGCAGTTCCAACTCTCAATCACGATCCCTTCACAGTATCTGGCTAATCGACTCAGCCCGTTATTCTGGTATGGACTTCTATTTTCTCTGAAATTCTGAATGCCGGGGAGAATTCAAATTTTGATTTACTTTTGTCTAGTTTTAGGAAATTTAAAGACAGCAAAGTTAGCACCCGTACCCAATCTCTACCCCAAAGGCGACAGCTGCATGGTTACCAGGGGATGAGTGTACTTGGATGGGGAGAGAAAATACTTCTTTATAAACAATGTGTTTTTATGACTCCAGTTTCTGGGAAACCTGATACATACAATGCACCTACGAGTATTTGAGGTCAAGTTCCAACTGTGTTTTTATTAAATATTTGACTATTTTATGTGTTATTGTAATCAACAGAGTTTGAGACCTGGGTGATTAAGGAGCTTGTCTAAAAGGAGCTTGCCTGACTCTCTTCTTTCTTTGCTCTTCCCTCCCATTCTTTCTCCACATATATACTTAACTATATATATATACACACACACATACACACACACGTAATATTAAGTTCTGTAATTAGCTGATTCTGCATTCTCTTAATTTTGATTTCTTATGAAAAAGAAGCATCAGGCAACATTGCATAGCTCCAGGTCAATCAATCAATTAATGTTTTCAGTCCTTTAATGCCCTCTCTGCAAAGCTGGGGTGCTTGGCAGAAGACTGCTGACAAGTAAAGCCAATGTTCTGTGCATGTGAGGAAGGCACTATTTTACTTACTTTCCCTTTGTCATGGAAGGGACACAAGTCCATCTTACAAAAGGATATTTTAGGACCCCAGAAGAACAATTTCAATTCTAAATCTCAATGAAATATTTTGTCAAGGTTTTTGTATCACCAGCTAACTCTTAGAGGGAATACTCCCTTGAAATTTTGGTATGTTTCTAGGTAAGTCATGACCTCATTCAGACACACACACACACACACACACACACACCCATCTGATCTGAATCTGTAGACCTCCCAGTGCAGTTGAGATGTGGCGCTGCTGCTGTTGGAATTGGACAAATGAGTCCCCAGGCAATGCTTAGTGATGCTTCTTCACATGACATGGGAGCAAATCCCTCCTCCGGTCTCCCTGCTAAGTATTTTGGTAAATTGCACTTTCTCACTTCCCCAGAGTCAGGAGTGATGAGCTATAGTCTCAGGGTGCAATGGCTGAGGTTGTGACAGTAGACAGGGGAGTACTTAGAAGTGGTACAGAGTATATCCACTTAGAAGGAAGAGTAATTGAAAAATCTTAGGCTGCTCCATTCAGTTCTTCTCATGCTATGCCCAGAGACAAACTTTGATAGCCTATAATCCCCCTCACTCATGAGTCTTCTTGCTTCTACCTCTACAGTGATGTGTCTCACCCTAAAATAAAACACAGTTACAGTCACAAATGTTGGTAAAGAGAATTCCAAAGGGGAACTTCACCATGAGATTTGGCTTCTTTAGAAAGTCTTTAAAAATATTTTTTTCAAATATTTGTTCATCTAAAATGCTGCTTAAGTGAGAGTGAGTGAACCTTCCATATTATCTTACAGTTTTTAAAGCACTTAAAGATATATTATATTATTGTATTTAGTAGAAGAAAATAGGGAGTTTCCCCTATAGGAAATGGGTTGTGCCATTTAGTCACATTCCTTATGACTATGGGGCATTAACGGTCAGTACTATGTGCAGATTTGGGAGGGCAAACTCAGGCAAGCAATGGACTAAAAGAATGTGACCAGGCAAGAACCCAGTTCTGAATGTCCCAGCCTGGCACCATGGAATGGAAAGCCTACTGCTGGGGCCATAGAAAGCTTGATTCTAATCTTAGCTTCACTTCTTTATAGAGTAGGGGCTTTGGAACCACATTTCTTGGATTCACATCATGCTTTCACCACTTATTCTGTGACCTTGGGCACTTTCTGGTATTTCTTATCTGAAGAATGGCGATAACAATACCACCTGATGCATAGTGTTGTGAGGATTAAATGAGATATGACATACAACGTGGTTGAAAGGTGCTGGCACATTTTATGTCTTTATCAATGTTAGCTATGATTACTGTGTGAGTGACCTTAGCAAAGGCCAGTCACATAACTGCTACCCGTCTTAGTGTCCACGTATGTAGAAAGGGAGAAGAGAATTGTTACAAGGATTGAGAGCATGCATTTTGATAATTTAATTTAAATCTTCTTACTTAAAAAATTACAAACACACACAAAAGTATTACAGAGAGACTAATGCAAATAATCCCCATGTACCCATCAAGCTGCAATAATGATCACTTTTGGCCATTTTTGTTTTAACTATTCTCCCACTGATATTTTTCTGGGATGTTTTCAAGCAAAACATCCCAGAGAAAATCACAGATTATGTATTGTTTTAACCATACACTCTTCAGCATGCAGGTGTGGGGGATTGTTCTCAGGAAGGCCACGGTGATTCTTCCATGTGCAGCCCCTTTGCAATGTGTCTTTGCAGCCTCTTCCATCAGGAGGTGGACCCTGTTTCGCAGCCCCCTTGAATCTGGGCTGGCCTCGTGACATGCCTTGACTGATGAATATGGCAAAAAGGATATTATGGGATTCTAAACTCAGGCATTGTAATTCTTAGTCAAAAGAATTGTCCAGCTGAACTCAGTCCATGTTACTGATGTTATTGACCTTATACAATTGTGAGTAAATAACACTACTAAGTTGTGGGTGGTTTATTATGCATTGATAGATACCTAACACGGTGATGTGGTTTTTAAAATGCTCAACATAGGTCTTCATACATAACAAAGATAAAGCTTTTACCATCCTGTCCAAAGGGCTGAACTCACAAGGCATGAGACATTTTATAACTATGTGGGAGAGTGTCAGTGTGCTAGGGTCCATGTGGAAATAGGATTTCATGTCATCCATCCTAACCAGGAGCCTTCAGTGGCTAAATTAGATATCCCAGCTTAAGGTCTAAAGGATGCTGATCCTTGATCCAAGATAGCAGTTCCTAAGCTTTATTGGGTTATAGTCTTCTTGCTACACACACATACACAGAATGGGGAAGAGAGAGAGAGAAAGTTTGCTTACATCAAAGTGTTCATGGACCAACCAATGCATGTATACCAGTTAAGAAACTCTGATCTTAGTTGAGCAGACCCTTACTTGAATCCCCAGGGCTACATAGTCAACTCTAACTGCCAAAGAATCTGTGGCTGACTTTTTGCCAGGTATGTGTTTCCATGACTGTTGTTATTGCAGCTACTTCTAAAAGAGGAGGAATTGTTAGTATGAGTTTCTGGCTGGATTTCAGGTTTAGAGTCTAAAAGCTTCTAGACCAGTGCTTGGTTTAACCAGATTTGTTTCAAGGCCTTTTGGAGTTTTCTGCTCATCTCTCCAGCTCCCGCCCCTAGACCCTCCTTTGGCCCAAGCACTGAGCGACAGAATGCTCAGGAAGTTGCAGCTCCCCAGCAGAACCTCAGCAGCCACACCTCACCGTGCTGCCGGTGCTGTCCGATGTGCTGTAGCTGCCAGGTGACTTAGGCTGTGCGTTTCTAGAAGATTGTAGTTGATAATTTATTAGGTTTAGGTAGACTATTGCCTTGGTTCATATTTTACCACTGCTTGATTGCTGTCTATGCTGTTTACCACACACTTGTTTGTTCGTGATCTTATTGTTGGAGATGGCCAGCCCTTTGGTCATTGAGTTCATCCCTTGCTAATACTCCGTGGGGCCAGGAGTCTCCAGTAGGTGGGAATGGAAGGAAGCAAGGACATGTTGAGAGCCTCCCCAAACTCAGGTGAACTGAGAAACTGGAATGCCTCTAAGATCGATATTAAAGCAACTTTGTTGTTTACAAAAGAGACAAATGAAACATTGATTATTAATAAATCTAAAGAAGTACCCTCCTTACATCATTCCCTTTCCTCTTACTTGCCTTCTCCTTTGCAATAGTACTTACCACGTTGCACAACAGTACACATTTGTTGTTAGACTTCCTCCATTACAGTGTCCATGGACATTGTTTAGCATAACGTTGTGTCTCAGGAACAGTGGCTGGCACATTGTAGGTGCTCAATAAGTCTTTTCTTTTTTATAAACAAATGGATGAACAATTGAATGAACTAATGTTACTAAACTGGCATTTTCCAAAGTTCTTCCAACATTGGTGTAAGAATCCCCTGGGAACAGACTTTAAAAGGTGCAGCTATCCAGTCTGTATCTTTAGAGACACTCATCCTTAGTGTAAGACTGAACTCCTAAATCAGATATTTAAGCTCTTCAAGTGGTGCTGAGGCAAGTGGTCCCAGGAAAGTGTTTTGAAAAAGCTATGTCATGTGACTTACATTCTCTGCAAAGATGTACAACTGGGAACACTTAGCAAAACAAGGGTCTCATTCTTTGTTTCTGGCAACTCAAGACATCAAAATGACAATAAGACAAATCAAATATAATCATAATAAAAAATAATCAAATAGTTAACTCAGTAACTCATTCTTATTTAAAATAATCTTTTTCCTGTTTTTTTCCCTACCTTTCTACTATGTCCTTTTTTATAGGTTTTTTTCCAGATGTACATCTCATAAAGGATGAACATTCCTCTTGATTAGATATTTCTTTCAAACCGAGCAAAATTTGGTAGCAGTCACTAAGAATGCAAAAAGAAATGTCTGGGAAATTATCAGACTCATTTTTGCCATTGGAATGTTTAATTTAAAGGACATATAGGTCAACCAACACAGCAAACCATCAGTTAAGCCTCAAAGAATACAATCAAATAATTCATTAAAAATATGAATGGTTAAAATATTAAAAAATTCTTAAACCTTTTTACTAATCAAACAAATGCAAATTAAAAGAGTAATGAGATTTTTCACCAATTGGTTTTTCAAAAATTAATATCTAGCATTGGAAAAAGTATGGAAAAACAGGCATTGTTCTGCACAAAACAGGCACTCTGTACATGGCCTGGAATAAGTCTTCTGAAAAGCAGCTTGGAAATAAGTGTCAAAATTTAAAGTGTGGGTATCTTTTGGCCCAGAAATTTGAGGGAATGTATCCTTAAGAAATTACTGGACAAAGATGTATTTTCAAGGATATTACTGGATAGGCTATTTATAAGATCACATATTTTAAAATAATTTTAATATCTAGCAATTCAGGATTAATAAAATTAGTTGACATATTTTCATACAATGCAAAATAGCTGACATTTACTGAGCACTACTATTAACATTTATTTGCCTGACACTCTACTGAGTGCATTACAGGGATTAACTTGTTTCATTTTCACTACAATCCTCTGCCTAGATGGTATTATTATACCATTTTAAAGATGAAGAAATTGAACCACAAACAGGTAGAGTAACTCGCCCAAGGTTATGCAGCTGGTAAGTGGTTGTGTTTGGGAGTCTGACTCAAGTCACTTCGTAGTGGGGTGTAACACGACAACCATATTGAAAGAGGACAGGGATATATTCAGGAGAAGAATGTAGATTTCAGGAGAATGTAGCGTAGTTACAGAAAGAATGAAGTAGAAGAAGGAAGAAAATATGTTGAATGATTAGAAAAATGTTGATGTTGGAAAGGGCATATACCAACTATATCTGGGGTTCCTTTTAGATGACTTTCACTTTCTTCTTTATAAATCCCTACAATCTAAAATTCTTGTTCAATAAGTCTGTATTTCTTTTACAAGTAGAAAATATATTTTTTAAAAATCAGCCAAGTGTTATCCTTAATTTGTTTTGGCAAATGTTGAGGCATTCCTGTTTGACTCAGTTGGTATCGCTTTTCCCTGCTAACATTTTCTACAAGCCAATGCCTTCACAAATTTCAATTATTCAATAGTTTAATGTTGGTTTTATGCTTATATTTTAGTGAAATCTTAGGTAACTATCCTGGGAATTGTAATTTAGGAGATGTGTAGGGTTATGAAGATGTAATACTGAAATGATTGTAACAGACATGGTTGCTTGACTGACCCAAGAACCATTGGAGAAACTGAGATCTCCTTTTGTCAGGCTGGAGAAGCAAGATTGCAGCCACCCTGGACCTAGAGTTGACCACCTGACGCGTGAGACCAAAGGAGTTGGCTGGTGCAGGAGCTTCTCTAAAATACTTTGTTTTCCAGACAGAAGGGTCAAACCCGCTGGCACTGTTCCCATCTCCACTAATCTGCCAGCTCTTCAGCCAGTTATGAGGACATGATTTTTGCAGTTACAGCAGCCAGTGTGTGAACTTGGGCCTGCAAGATGAGGGAGAGATCAAGAGATAAGCTGACCCTCACATTGTGATGCTGCTGAACCAACGCCAGCTAAAGCATACTTCAGGCTTCTTATTATGTGGGAAAAATAAAACCTTATTTGTTCAAGCCACTGTTAACTTTTTCATTAGTTACAGCCAAGTATATTCCCAGTGGATGCAGTGCTCAGAATGCTCACATATTATTCTTTCTTGCATTTAAACAAATGTTTTATATCTTACCTTGCAAAGAAATATTGTTGCAATCATTTTCATGGAATCCCAAGACACTAGAATTAGAACTTCGAGTTCATCTTGTTAAATTTCTTCTTTTTAAACACAAAAATTAATATTCAAGGAGAACTAATGATTGGCACGGGATTATACGACTAGTGGTTATTATCTTTTATCAACAGCAGAACTTTGCAAGGGACACCTTCAAGTGGCTATTTCTGTTGTCTACAAGTCATAAGCCAGAAGAGTTATGGTACATGAAGTACAAGATGATAGATAAAGAGCATCCTATAGCGTCTCAATAGATAAACTGCCTGACAAGAAATACGTCTGCTCCTTAGGCTGAGCATGGGAACTGCTGGCTGATGGATTCACAGGAGATATGAATGTACGAATGCCTGCCTGGGTGTGTGGGTAGCTGTTCTTCATCATAAGCACTTAAGGAGTTGTTTTGTTGGATAATTTTGGTCACTGATAAAGGCAGAGATGTGCAAGCCTATGACAGACGGCACAGCAATGACCTCACTAATTTTGTCTAAAAGGCCAGCTGAGCCCCTGCTAGGACGTCTTTTTGGGTCTATATCACTTATAGTTAATGGGTTTAGTTTGCTACTTACATTTCCAAAATGGATTCCTGTGGTATCATATCATTTTAGAATGAAGCTTAAAAAGGCAGTAGGTGGAAGCTGAGAGTATAGTATAGAACCCCATCCACAAGATGTGTATCCTAATCACTTCATTTAAATGTATATGAAGGAGATTTTTTCTCATGGCCACATCATAAAACAACCTGGAAAATCAGAGCACAGAGCTGCATCCTAAACTCTTGTGATCCAGGTCTTGGCTCACGAGTCACCTCCACTGGGACGTTCCCAGACCCCCCATCTGATGCTGTCCCACAGTCACACTGTGACATCACTCCCTTTTAGTTTCTTCTTGGCTTTCATCACCATCTGACCATTATCTTGTCAATTTTATTCCTTGTTCGTTTTCTCTGTCCCCTCGCTAGCATGTCGGAGGCAGTGGGACACACGCTGTCCTGTTCACTGGGGTATCCTCGGTGAGGATGGCAGGCCCCAGAGTTGGAGTCCCGCAAGTATTTGTTGAATGCATGAAAGATGACTATCATACTCTCTCTAGCCACTTTGGTTGCTTAGTCAAGTCAATAAATTGTCTTTTAAGAGTGAGAAGGATGATGGATTCTCTCTTTTTATTTTGATATTCATTGGTATGTTAGCCAACCACTTGAGTGCCTCAGTCTGAAGAATTATGAAAAAAATGTTGAAGCAATTAGAACTGGCACATGCCTTAGCCACAATAAAATTCATATTTGTGTGTGTGTGTGTGTGCGCGTACATATTAGTTTAGTTTTATTTCACTTGCTTTTGCCTGAGTGGCCAATGATCTGAGTTACTGAGGAAAAGATATATTTTTTAATTGTACCAGAATTATACAGATATTTTTCACATTTCACTGAATAATATATTCCACAGATATTTTCACAACCTTCTATGCATGCATAGGTGTTGTTCTTCGACCTCAATATAAAAAACTTCAGAAACCAGGCAAGTGTTAGCCTAGCTTAGTAAACCTGCAGGGAGATTGATTGAAAGGAAACCTAGCCATATGCAACTATTACATAACACGAGCAACAGCTTGACACTGTGCCCATAGAGAGACTCAAATCTCCCCACCCCACCCTCAGGATGGAAAGTCGTGTGGGATGTGGTGTAGCAAGATCCTTATTCAGCTCCAAAGAGTAGCTAAGCTGCCAGCAAACTAAACTTTCAGAGTAAGATAAAAACGTTAATTACAGATGTCAAGATTAGAGTTTGCTTTTTCTGCAAATTCCATGGAGTCTCTAAGCAACTTGATCTTTGAATCCCTGGGGTACTAAAAATCTACAGAGAAGAGATTGTTATCTTAATGTTGCAAAAATCCCCACCTTGAGTGCTGCCAAGTAAAAATCCAGCTTAATGACAAAACTACAAGGAATATTTCTGGGTTGTTTTTAGAGAGCTGATGTTTAAAACACAATTTAAGCTGATAATTATAACTATAAATTCTTCCAAAACTCTATGAGTGTATAAGGTGCCTTGTCTGAGCTTAAAGAAACAACTGTGTAATCACCAAAATTGGATTTTGATTTTAGAAAGCCTTTCCACATACAACTTTTTAAAAGTATTGGTCACTTTAAAAGGGTTTGTCATTTCAACAGAGAAGCACTTCCCAGAAGAGGCATTTGACTGTCAGAAGACAAAAAGCTGAGTCCTCATATTTGACACTCATCAATATGAAATCACCTTCTCCTCTCTTCTTGCCCCAGCCCATTAATACTGAGCACAGGGGATCCTTGGGAACAGAATACAGACTAAATGACCAATGTACAAGGTAAAGAATAAATTACTATCATCCAAGCAGTGTCTGTTTGTTAGAGAGAAAATACTGTTGTGAATATAGACTCTGGCCACAGGGACACAGGTGTACAAGAAACGTAACACTCCATTTTTTTCATAAGCACTGAATTTCATGTCAATATCAAGCCCCCATTCTATAGAGTGGAATAAAACATGAAATTAGTTACTTGTGGGTGAAGTCAGTCTTTCCAGGTTTAATCTCAGCAGGTTGAGTGTTTCTTTCTCTCCATTCTTCTTCCTGGAGTGGCAGCTGGCCTCGTGGCACCAGGGAGATGAACCCCCTGCTAGCAGTCACGGATCCCTCTGCAGTGCGGGACATGATACAAAGCCCTGCCGCCCTGCTCTCGGTGGCTGGACGGGGGTTGTTGCTGTCAGCCCTCTTGGCCTTCAACATTCCTTGCCGCTCTCCTTCCCTTATTCCTTCGTACAGGGTCGCTGACTCCCACGAATCCAGGTGGGAAGTGGGGTGCAAGTCCCCTCTACTATCACGTTCCCCAGCGTATCTGGACATTTTATCACTTTTCCTTTTGCAAAAAACACTAGCCCCTTTGCTGAGAGTCCCTGACCAGCATCACTCTATTTTTCTTTCCTTTTTGATACCATTTCTTTTCTCCCATCTCAAAGAGTGTTCAACTTTGAAAAGTTCAACCTCAGAAAAGTTGTAAGACTAATGTAATGAACATTTGTATTCCCCTCGTCTAGATACAGCAATGGCTAACAAGTTAGCTGTTTGCCTCATTTGTTTTCTTTCTCTCTTTCTATGTGCACACGCACACACACATTTTTTTTTTCCTGCATCAATGGAGTTAGTTACCTACATTGTGACATTTCACTCTACAATACTTCCCCATTTATCTCCTAGGAACAAAGCATTCTTCTACCTTATCAAATAGGGGATACGGGAACTAAATATTGACACAATGCTAATACTAATATATATATGTATCTAAGAACTTTCAGTGGTCCCAGCAATGTTCTTCTTAGATTATTTTTCCTTTCTAATCTAAGATCCAATCCAAAATCACTCCCTGCCTTTAGTCACCGTGGATCTTTACTCTCCTTTAATCAAGAGTATCAGCTCAAAGGATTACCTTGTGCAGGGAGGGAGAGGAGGTGAAAGAGAGGAAGGAAAAACTCATTTTATTCTTTAGGCCTAGTCCTTGGTTTTTAAAACTTGGAAGCCAAGAGATCAATTCTTTAGTCACTATTTGCATTTTTGCTTTTAGACGTCTATCCTGTGAGCAGTGAATGCCAGCTAAGGAAGACTGGAAGGGAAGAAGCCACACTTCCAGTTATTATCGTGACCAACGTTATTACATAAAAATGGATTTGTATCTCCCATTAAAGTGGATTTTCTGCTGGGAGAGTTTTTGACAGTCCCCCCAGTGTCATCTTGTTTTGCCTTAGAGAACTCTGTCCCTGGAGGGCAACATTCCTCTCTCTAGCCTTGCTCTTTCCAAGTCCCTTCCTGCAGGTGTATGATTGTAATTGGTACCAGAGAGAAAATACTTTCACTTGGCTTTTGAAGCTACTTTTTGGACACTAAAGGACAATTATGTGGATCAGGTATGAAATCAGTGATATTGCAGATGAAAATTTGCAGGCCCCTGGTAATGAAGTGAATTGCTTTCACACAGGCCTAATTTAGCTAAAAGCATCAGTAGCAGCCTCAAATTAAGCATAGCAAGTTAAGAGTGTCTTTGCTCTTTTATAGTCTCTCAACTGTTTTTTGGAGGATGAGCTCAGTTTATTATTTAGAGCTGATAACTTCTGAACTTCATATCAGTCGCAGATTTTCAGCATAACAACCTCATTACTTTTGAGAGGCTCGTATTATGAAGCCAACAACTTCGTGACAATGAACTAAGGGCCCTTTGTGCAGTTCCAGACAGTATTTTATTTGACATCAGGGAGATGTTGTGTCAATACTTCACTGGTGGAAACACAGGAGAATAATTATTCTTGTTCAAATAATAGCATAAACAATTGAGCTCAGATTCTGGGATTTACTCAACTAACAGAGCATGATTTGCTGCTGCTAAGATGTACAGAGAAAAAAGAAAAACTATTTTCTTTGAAAGACAAGTCACAGAAGAGGGAAAAAAATACCCTAGGTATCTATATGACACTTGGACTTCTAGCAATAATATACAAAGAACTCATATGATTCAGTAATAAGAAAGCCAACAACCCAGTTAAAAATGGGCAAAGATGCAAGCAGACATTTTGGCTAGTAAGCATACAAAAAGTGCTCAATAAATTAGTCATATCTACAATGAGACATCATTTTACGCCTACTAGGATGGCTAAAATTTAAAAGACTACTAATGCCAAGTGTTAGCGGCTCAAACGTTTATCAACGTGTGAATGGATAAAGAAACTTTAGTATGTCCCTACAATGGGTTCCTACTCAGCAATGCAATAAAAAGGACTAAGGCAACAGCGTGAACAAATCTCAAAATAATCATGCTGAGTGAAAAAGCCGGGCAAAAATAAGTACATATTGTATGATTCCTTTCATGTAAAATTCTAGAATATGCAAAGTGACAAAAAGCATATCAGTGGGTGCCTGCGAATGGCAGTGGGTAAGGGGGGAAGTGAGTGGGAAAGATTAGACAGGGACGTGAAGAAACTCGGGGATAATGCATGTGTTCAATCACCACCTTGATTGTGGTGATAGTTTCATGGTATGTCAGAACTCATCAAATTGTACACATTAAATATGTGCAATTTATTATGTCAATTATAACTCAACAAGGCCATCTTTTTAAAGAAAGGAAAGCATACATTGGGAGAAAATATTTGATAAAGGACTAATATCCAGAATGTTAAAAATAAAAACTCTACAAATCAATAAGGAAAAGAGGTAACCCAGTAGGAAAATGGGCATATATTTAGGCTGGTGCAAAAGTAACTGTGGTTTTAGCATTGTTGAAATTTGCTGTTTGATATTGGAATACACTCTTAAATAAATATGGTTAAGTTATACATTATTTGAATGCACATTTCTTTATTGTTTTTGCTAATGACTTATTATTTACTGTTTATTTTACATGGCTGGGTGTGTGGGCTCAAGCCTGTAATCCTAGCACTCTGGGAGGCCACAGCAGGAGGACTGCTTGAGGTCAGGAGTTCAAGACCAGCCTGAGCAAGAGTGAGACCCCCATCTCTACTAAAAATAGAAAAAATTAGCTGGGTGTGATGGTATGTGCCTGTCGTACTAGCTGCTCGGGAGGCTGAGGCAGGAAGATTGCTTGAGCCCAGGAGTTTGAGGTTGCTGTGAGCTAGGCTGACACACCATGGCACTCTAGCCCAGGTGACAGAGCGAGACTATGTCTCAAAAAAAGAAAAACATATTTTATATTTATTTTAGATTATGGAAATGATTTTAGACAAGAAGCAAATTCGAGTGATTTTCTTATTCGAGTTCAAAATGGGCTGTGAAGCAGTGAAGAAGACTCGCAACATCAACAATACATTTGGCCCAGGAACTGCTAACGAACACACAGTGCAGTGGTGGTTCAGGAAGTTTTGCAAAGGAGAAGAGAGCCTTGAAGATGAGGAGCGCAGGGCCAGCCATCAGAAACAACCAACCGAGAGCAATCATCAAAACTGATCCTCTTACAGCTACTGGAGAAGTTGCCAAGAACTCAAGGTTGACCATTCTACGGTTGTTCGGCATTTGAAGAAAATTGGAAAGGTGAAAAAGCTCGATAAGTGGGTGCCTCATGAACTGATCGAAAATCACAAAAATCATGGTCTTGAAGTGTCGTTTTCTTTTCTTATAAGCAACAACACACCATTTCTCAATCAGATTGTGTTGTGCGAGGAAAAGTGGATTTTAGACAACAACTGGTGACAACCAGCTCAGTGGTTGGGCTGAGAAGAAGCTCCAAAGCGCTTCCCAAAGCCAAACTTGGACCAAAAAAAAGGTCATGGTCACTGTTTGGTGGTCTGCGGCCAGGCTGATCCACTAGAGCTTTCTGAATTCCAGCGAAACCATTACATCTGAGAAGTATGCTCAGCAAATTGATGAGATGCACTGAAAACTGCAACACCTGCAGCCAGCATTGGTCAACAGAAAGGGTCTAGTTCTTCTCCACAACAATGCCCGACTGCACATCACACAACCAATGCTTCAAAAGTTGAACAAATTGGGCTATGAAGTTTTGCCTTATCTGCCATATTCATGTGACCTCTTGGCAACCGACTACCACTTCTTCAAGCATCTCAACAATTTTTTTGCAGGGAAAATGCTTCCACAACCAGCAGATGCAGAAAATTCTTTCCAAGAATGTGTGGAATCCCAAAGCACAGATTTTTATGCTACAGGAATAAACAAACTTATTTCTCATTGGCAATAATGTATTGATTGTAATGGTTCCTATTTTGATTAATAAACATGTGTTCGAGCCTAGTTATAATGATTTAAAATTCACAGTCCAAAACTGCAATTGCTTTTGCACCAACCTTAAAACTCTAATGGAATATATGTCTGACCGCAGTAGCATGAAAGTAAAAAGGAGGAAGGTAAATAGAGTTATTTACTTCCTTGAATTTCTTGGGAAGTAGCCAAAGTACTCATTTATATTAGTTTTAAATATATTAAAAATGAATATTGTATTTTTCAGACAAATAATGTAAGAATATATGACTAATAAGGTAATAAAGAGAAAGAAAATGTAATAATACAAACACTTAATATGAAAAAAGATATAAAAAGAGAAAAAAGAAAATGAACAGGGTAAGAGTTTTTAAGTGTGTTAAATTATTGCTTTATGAAACTAAGACTTACAAATATATTTATTAACATATTTACCTTTGCTCTTCATTACTTCCTTAATCTCTGTGTTTTAATATGGGATCGCTTTTCTTCCACTTGAGTAACTTTTTATACTATTTCCTTTACTATCAGTCTGTTGCTGACAAATTCTTTCAGTGTTTGTTTTGTATAAAATGTCTTAATTTTGCCTTCATTTAAAAGTTTTGTTGAGCATCCAATTATAAATTGGCAGTTATTTTCCTTTCATGTTTTTTACATATAGTTCCATTGTCTTCTGACTTCCATCATTTATGTTGAGAAGTCAGTATATTTTTTTTGCTTCTTTGTTAGTAATGTCTTTTTCTTTGCCTACTTTTCTCCTCTTTTTATTTTGAAAAAATTGAAAAATATAGAAAATTTGAAAAAATAGTACAAAACCTATATATACTTTACATCAGTTTTTAACATTTTTCACATTTTTTTCTCTCTGTGTGTGTTTCAGATCTTTTGAAATAAATTGCAGATGACTTCATTGTAGAAATTTGGGTTTGTAGATTGGGTTTCCTGGAAACCTGACTCTGAGGACTCTGAGACGGAGTTTGTCATATAGGATGTTTATTAAAGGATTCCCTTAGGATCAAGACCTGTGAAAGTGAGGGGAACTATGAAAGAGTAGGAAGAGAGATAATTTTAAGCATACTATTTTTCCATTGTTGAAGGTATAAATTAAAAAATTTTGAGGCTAGGGATTCTATCTTCAATGTGGGAAAAGAGTCCTTGTTTTCCAAGTATCCCTTGTTTTATAGTTACAGGATTGCTTAGCACAGCAAAAATCACAATAGAATTAAAATATTAAATAAAATATTTGATAATGAGCTGACTATTTATAAAATCTGTTCTCACTCAGAAACCCATTCCTCTTAACAGTAGAATCTTTCTATCCTACTATATCTTACCAACAACTCTGCCAATATTTTTAGAGAAATTGTCTAAACATTTAACCAAATAATACAAATAATTGAAAAAACACAAGTGTATTAGTTTTCTATTGCTGCATAAGATATAACCACAAACGTAGTGGCTTCAAACAACATGCATTTATTACCTCACAGTTTCCACGGGGCAGGAGTCCAGGCATGTGTTAACTGGGTCCTCTGCTCAAGGTCTGATGAGTCTCTTGAGTCTGAAATTACAGTGTTAGCTGGGTCTGTGATCTCATCTCAGGTTTGGGTTTTTTTCAAACTCAAGTTGTTGGCAGGATTTGGTTACTTGTGATTATAGGACAAAATCTCCCTTTCCTTGCTGGCTGTGAGTAAGGATAGCTGCCCCCAGGTCCTCGTACCTGACCCTCCATGGGCGGTTCACACATGGCTGATTGCTTCCTCAGGGCCAACAGGAGGATCTCACTCCAGTCTGCCACCACCACTACACTTTCTCCTAGTATAAATATGCCATACTTTATTTAATATTCCCCTATTCATAGATACTTGTTACTCCAATTTTTTATTATTATAAACAATGTTGCATTGGAAATCCTTGTTTGTATGTCTTTGTGTCCATGTGCAAATATTTCTGTGGGATAGAGCCCTAAAAATGCATTCTCTGGGTCAAAAACCATGTATATTGCAAAGTGTGATGGTTCAGGTAAGAGAAGTCTCATTGCATTTGATTAATTATTTACCCTGACTGTGACTAAATTCAGAGCATATGACAGGTATGTCTCTAGGACTTGAGAAATGTCTGAGCTCGCAAGCCCAATTTATCCTTTTATTCCATGATCTCATCCTCTGTTTCACAGACCCTCTAAAACTCCTCCCCTGTTCCATCTCCAAGGAGTAGTTGACTAGTCCACATGTTGGTCTGCCCCAAATTACTGTTTATTTCATTTGCATTTGGCTTGTCCTATAATGATGCAATTAGCATGCGGAGGAGGTCCATTGCCCAGGGGACTGTGAGTGGGGACCAGATTCCTTGTCACTGGGACCTCCTCAGGTCTTTTTGGTTGGTTGAACTCTTAAAGTCCTCTTGGTTATGCTTATTCTTGTGGTCACAAGCACATAAACACATCTCCTCTGGCTTATTTTGTTTATTCAAAGGTCTCATCAGCCTATACTCTTTTTTCCCTAAAATTTGTAATTTGACTATTTTACCAATCTTGCTACCTTTTTCTCTTCCACTATAACACATTCACTGTTTGAACAATGCTGAAACTCAACACAGATGTCATTTGTTCAAGGTCACATGTGTCCATATGAAATGTCTCGTTTAGATGAATGTCTCGACTGGGTACAGAGAGCTGGAATTTCTGCGTAGTCAAGTATTTTTACTTTGATTTACTGTACATGCAAGCAGGGATTCACATCTGAGTGCCCTAGGCATGGAGTGAACAGGGACTATGTTACAGAGAGTAACATACATTTAATGTGAACATTAATGAGTGCATTTAATGTGAACCCTTCTCTCTCTTGGGTACTATATGAGAGGTCTCCATCAAGATATGCAAAAGGGCTATTTTTATAAGTCCCTGACTCTGTGATCATTTTCAGAGAAGAAAGAATTTGAGCTTCTAGGCTGTGCCCGTTGGTAGAATTGTATTGTGCTTTCCGGGCAAATACCCTTTCTGCTTATACCCCAATGTGATCTATCCTCTATTGGATCTTAAATAAATATTTGATAATGCATTTTGGTTTTTGTCCCTCAGGTAAACTGATGGTAGAATGCCTAAATCAGGTGTTTAAGAGAATTCAGTTAGAAGCTTCCTTTCATCTTTAAATGCACTGTACAACTTCCTCAGGCAAATACTTTTTTTCCTGCATTTTAACTCTCCATTACCTGTTTAAACAATGACCTTTCTCACTCTCTATGAAGACATGAATTAATTAAAAAGTCTTATCACTGAGTTAAAGTCAATTCCTGAAAGATAACTTTGACCTCTTTACAGATCCTTGTGAGTTTTCCCCTTGAAGTTCTTCCCCACTCTTGTGTGACAAGGGGGTCACGAGGCCAGGTAATCAGCCAGGTAAGCAGTGCAGTAAGTGACGTGCAGTCGGATTTGAGCCATCAGTGGAGATGGAATGAATGGAAGTGAGGGGTCTCCCCAAATAACGTCTTCTGTTACCACTGTGTTTGCCATCACGCAGAATAAGCCATGAAAGCATTTCAAGTTCTGGAGCATTTCTCAGATTTATTACATCTCTTGTGGTCTCTTTTTTGGTAGGAAAATGCACAAGGTTAAGTAAACAAAACACAGAGGTAGTCTGCCTATGGACAATAAATGAATGGGGGGAAACAGATGTTCTTATATTTGTTGATTACATTTGAGACACATAATCGGTTTTCTATTAAAATATGATGTCCTTACAAAAGCATTTTTAGAAAAAAAAAAACATTAGGCAAAATAGTACTATTCTATTTTAATTGAAATATCGACTTTATACTTTGTTGGCCAACCAGCCATTGTTAAGTCAGATTAATTGAAAAAGGTGAAAGATGAGTATCATCTAGTTTCTATTTAAGTTTCAGATATTTCCTTTTTCTCTGATAATTAACACATTATCATTAAGAGTTTGGACTTTGAAATTATTTCCACTTGATTGCTGAGAGTTTCTTGTTTTTCACAGAAGTAAGTGTCTTAATAAAAGGTAAGATCGCCATCCTCCTCCTCCTCCTTGTCACAAAACAGCATATTATCACTGAGAAAAAGATTTTGATGTTGCAAGCATCTGTAAATTTTCATAGTTCTGCCTTGCAGTTTCTACTTGTTCTAAAAAAATGCATGGAAATTTCCATAGGAGAGGCTAACTCTGCCTATCACTTTGATGTAATAGGAAAGAAAACTTTGTGGAAACTGTTTCCTTACAGACTTCATAGTCAAAAAATAGATCACACCTCCCCGTGGGATTTAATTATATGGAAGAAAGCCACAACAAATCTTTTACCATATATTGGCATCACGAGCTATATTAATCATATTCACAACTCACTCTTAGTATCCTGCTCCCAAATCAAGCTGAATCAAAGAGGTGTCTGAACAGTTCTAACTACAGCCACCATGAGATTTCCTTTGAAGTCACTGCTGCATATTTACAAATAAATACATTTTTGCTGGGTTTCCTCTGGAAAATATTGTTAAAGGAGGAAGGAGCTTGTCTGGGATGAATTCCTTTGAGCAGAAGAACATACTCGAATCACTGTGAATTCTGAACTGGTAGTATTTTTAGAGTAGGGTCCATTTAAACAGAGATGAGAAGATTTTTCTTCCTAGCTCATTTAAGTGTGAGATGTTGTGATGGAGTTACTGGTTACTTTGACTATTCTGTAGAAAGAAGGAGGAGAATTTAGAACATGCATGGAGTTGGTTTATTTATTTTTTGAGACTGTCTCTGCTAGAATAAGATTGACTTCCCAAGCCTCATAACAATCACTGCAGCTTCCTGCTATTGACTGCGGCCTCCTGAACTTGAGACAGTTTAGTTGCTGCTCTGACATTCTGCCAATCCCAGTCTCTCTTGTCCCAACTGCTGGCTGGGAGTCCTCCTTGAGTAGCCTGAGCTCCTGGGACCCTGAGTGAAGAGCCCACCTAACTCCAAATATTAAAATGATCTCTTCCTGAAGCTCTGTACAGACAGGCTCTACTGCCAGACTGGACAACTTTAGATACTAGTTTAACTTTGGATCTAGGCTGACTTCTCTACATTATTTTGGGCCTCACATATTAAACTTTTAGTCTTGGGAGCCAAGTCTAGCACTGGTTAATTCTCTCAACCCTAGTCCTACCTGCCCCCAGTTTTCTTCTCTGCCCACCATCCCATGCCTTTAGCAGACATCACCAGAGTTATAATAGGCATGTGCTCAGAAAAGGGAAAAAAAGACAAATGAACTTGAACATGAGATCTCAAACAACTAGCTAGGCAAATCTACTTTAATAACCTCCCAAGGTAAATCTAATGGTTTTAAGTTTCATCTTCTATTAAGGGTTTTATATATTATGCTCCTTTCTATTTATATTGATAATAGAGAGCTGATTAGATTTCCAGATGTATTACAGTAAGTGATTAAACTATAAGCCACTGGATGTCACTCTTAGGCTATACAAGTATAGCTAGCTGCAGTAGAGATTTTCCATAGTGAATTGGAAGTGGAGAATTAGGGGATATAGTCAGGGATAGAAACCATCTGAACTGTTTGGATAGATACATTTGCAATGTCAGTGAACTATGGCAGAGTTTACCCGTAGGTTCCTGTATATTTTATCTAGACTAATTTCTCAATGGCAGTTAAACAGGACTAATACTCAGAGAAAATCTCCCTAGCATCATAAAAACCAAAAGACTTCATTTATCCATTCAATATCTCCATTAATCACATGCCATATGCAGGGTATAGGGCTAACAAACTATGGGATTATAAGAAAAAGTGAATTCACATCATGCATACATTTAACTTACTGAAATGCAACTACGGCCCCCAAAAAAGAAAGAAAAATGACATAAATAGGGCAGGAAATTCTGCCTGTTATTCTACTCCATGCATTTGTGCCTCAGAGTGATTCTACCTACCGTTTCTCAGCCTCAAGCCCAGGCTTCTGTATTCTGCTCTGTGGCAGTGGAGGCAGGAGTCTGCAAACCACATTTCCCAAACTTCTTTGTTGTCCGGCTTCTGGTTAGGTTCCACTGACCCGAGGCAGTGGCAGGAAATTAAAAGGTTATAGGAGGACAGACGGGATGCTCTTTCTGTTTTCAGTTCTGGCCGGCTTCCCGCCAGCAGCAGCACTCAGGTAGGACTCTGGCTTATTTCGGCATTTCCAGCATCAGTCCTACAGTGGCCCCTTTGGAGGTGCCAGTAGCAACTGTGCCACCTTTCCTCTTAGAGCTCACCATTAGAGTCCAAGTAGTAATCATGTGAGGTCCCCTTCAGAGGTTCTGGAATCCTCTATGTAGTGGCACCTTGGTGTCTATGCATCTGCTTTGTGGGGACCCTTTCCCCAAGTTTCTGGATTCTGGTAACATCATAAATTTTTCTCTTTTTATCTCCCAGCCTTAAGAGTGGTAGCTGGTTCCCAAGCTGCTAATAACCAGGATTCCCCGAGCAACATTTTTTTTTCTCACTTTCAGCCCTCCAATCGTTGTATAACTGATCCCCTATATTAAATCACCTCTGTCTGAAATACCTATGATGGTTTCTATTTTCCTGACAGGATCCTGACTGCAGTAAGATTGAGAAGAGAGACATGAATGTTTTCTTTCTTCATTCAGTATCAGATTTTGTAAGCATCTTGCAACATTGAGTGAGATTGTAATGTTTATACTTATATCTTTCAAACAATATAGGCCTAATTACAAGCCAACTCATGGTCAACCCCAAACAGTAGAGTGTAAAGCTTCATACAAGTAAATGATTTAATGATGCACTGATCTGTTCCAACACTGGAGGAACATGGCCATGTTGGACTTAATGACCCATGGTCTCCTAAAATTGTACCTTCCTAAGAGATTTCCAAGAATGATTTGGCCAGCTGAGATTTTTGCCTTACATGATGTGAGAAACTGAACCTTTTATAATATATGTCTTCATAATATAATCTTGCAAAGGTGAGCAAGACAATAGTTCTTTCCTTTCTGTAACTATAGCTTGCTGAGTAGCATGTAAAGCTTTTCACAAATGAAGGATCTAATGAGATACTGATATGTTTTGAATATGGGTCCGTGAGATTGCTAGAAGAACTTGGCGGCCTTACAACATTACGTTACAGGCAAACTTCAGCGTGTAGTAATAGAATTCATATACACCTTAATGGGAACCTCCTGGCTCTGACTCACTGCAAGAAATAAAGCCAAACACTCCGGTATGTAAAGCTTGTTCGAGTTGCTGAATTTAAAACTGGAGTCATATTTACTTTGCATTTATTTTCTGCAGTGAATGCTATTGTGGTGGCCAGGTTTTCAGGTATAATTAGGGGATGCTTCACCTTGCAAAGGAGATCAATGTCAGATTCTCAGAAAGGTAAGCCAGAAGAGAGACTTCAGTTTTAAATAGAAAAAACAGGGGCAAGAACCCACAGAGAGAAAGCCAACAGAGGAATTTAGCTTTAGTTAGAAGCCATACAATCAGGATGTATGACGTAGACAAATACTAGGTTATAAAAAAAGAAAAAAAAATTAAGGAAATTAAAATTTAGCTTACAGCACCTATACCATGAGAGTGCCTAAAAGAATCTCAAACTTGCAGTCAATTAAACAAAAGTGTCAAACAAGCTGTTGTTACCATTTGTTTCAGACAATTGGTTGATTGACTAGTCATTTTGCTGTCTTATAAAATGAAACTGGGAAAAAGTTTAAGGTTAGTCATATCTGTGTAACATGATTAAATTGCTTTAGAATAATGAAATTAATATGTTTTACTCTCCCCACAACTGACTGTGCTAAAGGTAATTTGATGCACAGTGATGCAGCAGATTCTGTTTTTGAGACGGGCCTCCATGGCTGGTTCAACTATGGTTATTTTAGTTGTGAAAACACAGTCTCAGTCTCCATGACCTAAGCAATACAGGTGGTTGGGGCAATTCTCCAAGTACTCTAATTCAGAGAAAACATTGGCTTTTCTGGAAATTACCTGGGTCATTTGACATGTGTTTTTCTTGAACTAGTTCAATAATTTTTCCAATCCTCTACTTTGCTTTGGCCAGAAAGATACAATCTACAATGCCTGGACAAAACCTATAAACAAAGGGTCTTCTTTTTTATTTTTATTTTTTTTTTGAGA
>VBSM01000565.1:4090713-4119710 GCA_008086735.1 Cheirogaleus medius
TGACAGGTGAAGTCTCACGTAAAAGTAGAAAAAAAAATAGTTGATATAGGTCTACACTGCACTGGGAATGCAGTAGAGTGAAACAAGAGAGATCTGTAGCTTTTCTGAGTCAGGAACCAGAATGCCACAGCACTAGCTTTGCAATCAGACTTACAGATACAAGATCTTCCAGACCACTGGTTCTCAAAATTTTCACTAGTCATTCTATCCAATAATTAGGATTTCACTAACTTAGAAAAATCTGTTTTCTAAACAAGGACATTTATATGATTATAGTAGGAATTGCAAACTTAAATGCCAGGACGACATGGCTAATTAAAGGCTGGGGTGTAAGGTAATATGGAGTGGTGGGGACTATGGCAAATTGGAGCATTCATGTCCCATCTAAAGGTGACATCCACTACTCAGCTTCATCAAATTGATACTATGTGCAAATATGTTCCAGTGCTGCCAGACCATCCATTTTTCAACAAAAGTCAGAAATCTAGATCATTATATGAAATTTCCCAATGTTTAAATGTTGGCAATCTCTTGGCGTTTGAGGGAGCCAATTAATAACACCTCCCCCTTCTCTTCTTGAGTTCATTACAAATTGAGAAATGACACAAGAGTGAGACAGATGGAGATGAAGATGTCAACATTATTACAGATAAAGCCGATTGGAGAATAAGGCTGGAATCAGCAGCCAAAATGTGTTTTCTAATTACCACTCTCAGATGAAATCTTGGGTGTGCAGAACTGCCTGGTAAGGGGAGAAAGGTGAGAAAGAGGAGCCATGGTGCTGTCAGATTGTTAATAGAATGACTTTATCTGATAAAGAAACGAGGAACAAAGAATATCAGAACTAACCTCCTACCCATCAGGGAACGAGTTCAGAGAGCTTCTAGAGTAGAAACGCCCCCCAATCCCAATCCCACCCAAATATACCCATGAAAATACAAGCACACCTCAGAGATATTGCTGGCTCAGTTCCAGACCACTGCAATAAAGTAATCCGAACAAAGCAAGCCACATGAGTTTTTTGATTTCCCAGTGCATATAAAAGCCATGTTTATGCTATAGTGTAGTCTATTAAGTTTGCAATAGCATCATGTCTAAAAAAACAATGTACATGCCTTCATTAAAAATAGTTTATTTCTAAAAAGTGCTGATGATCATCTGAGCCTTCCTCAAGTCATGATCTTTTGCTGGTGGAGGGTTTTGCCTTGCTGTTGATGGCTGCAGCCTGGTCAGGGGGTGGTTGCTGAAGGTTTGGTGGCTGTGGAAATTGTTTAAGATAAGACAACAATAAAGTTTGCCACATCTATTGACTCTTCTTTTCACAAAAAATTTCTCTGTAGTTTGCAATGCTGTTTGACGGAATTTTATCCACAGTAGAACTTTTTTCAAAATAGGAGTAATCTTCTCAAACCTTGCCAAACCTTGCCTTGTATTGTCAACTGAGTTTATGTACTATTTGAAGTCTTTTGTTATCATTTCGACAATGTTTAAAGCATCTTCACCAGGAGTAGATTCCATCTCAAAAAATCACTTTCTTTGCTCACCCTTAAGAAGCAATTCCTCACCTGTTCAAGTTTTATCATGAAATTGCAGCGATTCAGTTCTATCTTCAGGCTCCACTTCTAATGCTAGATCTCATGCTATTTCCACTACATCTGCAGTTACTTCCTCCACTGAAGTCTTGAACCCTCAAAGTCATCCATGAGGATTGGAATCAACTTCTTCCAAACTCCTGTTAATGTTAGTGTTGATATTTTGATTTCCTATGAATCATGAATGTTTTTTATGGCGTCTAAAATGGTGAATCCTTTCCAGAATGTTTTCAATTTACTTTGCCAAGATCCATCAGAAGAATCACTATCTATGGCACCTTTGGCCTTAAGAAATATTTCTTAAATAATAAGACTTAGAAATCACAGTTACTCCTTGACCCCATGGGCTGCACAATGAATGTTATGTTAGCAAGCGCGAAAACAACTTTAATCTCTTCGTACATCTCCATAAGAGCTTTTGGGTGACCAGGTGCATTGTCAATGAGCAGTAATATTTTGAAAGGAAGTTTTTTTTCTGAGCTGTAGGTCTCAACAGTGGGATTAAAATATTCAATAAATCTCCATGCATAGTGATGCATAACTGTAATCTCAGTTACATGGGAGACTGAGATAGGAGGATTGCTTGAGCCCAGGACTTCAAGACCAACCTGAGTAACATAATGAGATCCTCATCTAAAGAAAAAAAGAAAAAGAAAAAAATATTCCATGAAACCATGCTGTAAATATATGTGTTTAAAGGTTTTGCTGTTCCATTTATAGAGCACAAAGTAGATTTAGCATAATTCTTAAGGGCCCTAGGATTTTCAGAATGGTAAATAAACATTGGCTTCAACTTAAAGTCACCAGCTGCATTGGCCCCTAAGAAGAAAATAGCCTGTCCTTTGAACCTTTGAAGCCAGGCATTGATTTCTCTTCTCTACCTATCAAAGTTCTAGATGACATCTTCTTCCAATAGAAGGCTGTTTTGTCTACATTAAAAATCTGTTGTTCAGTGGAGCCGCCCTTGTCAATGATCTTAGCTAGATCTTCTGGATAACTTGCCGCAATTTCCCTATCAGCAGTCGCTGCTTCACCTGGCACTTTTATGTTATGGAGACATCTTCTTTTTTTAAACCTCATGACCCAACGTCTGCTAGCTTTCAACTTTTCTTCTGTAGCTTCCTCACCTCTCTTAGCCGTTATAGGATCGAAGAGAGTTAGGACCTTGCTCTGAATTAGTCTTTGTCTTAAGGGAATGTTGTGGCAGGTTTGGTCTTCTATTTAGACCACTAAAGCTTTCTTCAGATTAGCAATAAGGCTGTTTTGCTTTCTTATCATTTGTGTGTTCTCTGGTGGTAGTACTTTTAATTTCCTTCAAGAACTTTTCCTTTGCATTTACAACTTGGTTCAATGTTAGGCACCAAAGGCCTAGCTTTTGGCCTGTCTTGGCTTTTGATGTGCCTTCCTCACCAAGCTTGATCATTTCTAGCTTTTGATTTGAAATAAGAGACATGCAACTCTTTCACTTGAACACTTGGAGGCCATTGTAGGGTTATTAATTGGACTGATTTCAACATTGCTGTGTCTGAGGGAAAAGCGAGGCCAAAGAAGAGGGAGAGAGATGGGGAACGACCAGTTGGTGGAGAGTCAGAACACACACATTTAGCAATGAAGTTGTTGTCTTCTATGGGCATGGTTCATGGTGCCCTAAAACAATTATAATAGTACCATCAAAGATCGCTGATCACTATAACAAATACTAATATAATAATAATGGAAAAGTTTGAAATACTGTGAGAATTACCAGATGTGCCACAGAGAGACAAAGTGAGCACGTGGTGTTGGAAAAATGGTGCCAACAGACTTGTTTGTCACTGGGTTGCCACAAACCTTCAATTTGCAAAAATGCCTTATCCATGAAGCTCAGTACAGTGAAGCACAATAAATGAGGTATGCCTATATAAGGTATAAGGCCAGGGGGATGGACGTTCTACCCTGATAGCAATTAGTTGATTTTTTAAAATGTTGTGCAGGGCCAACACAGATACCCAATTTGCAACCTCTGGTTTATAGTCATTCTGTTTTTAAATTCATCAGTTCATTGGAATTTTTAAGACTAAAAATTGCACTCATATTTTTGTAGGCATAAATACTCAAAGTGAAATTTTCTTTACTTTTATAGAAACTCAGCATATCACTTAGAATTCTTTTTGATGGTTTTGTACAATTAATGTCTTCCTCCATAAGATAGGCTTTCCCAACAGTGTATATCAGGAAATTGATCTCAGTTTGTCCGTCATGTGTCTTTATTTACCTGACCTCATAAGGAAAACCAGTGTATGCGCCTCACAGCCCCGGTTCTATGTCACACTTCTCCCCAACTTATGCTTTATATCTTTATATCTTATGCTTCATATCTGCTGAGACTGCTACCACCTTCCAATTTCTTTCCTTGCTCCCCTGCTTCTATTTTAACATCTGCTGTTGTTTTCCTGGTGACTATTTTGACTCTCCCATGACTCTGGTTCCCGCTTCCACACTTCTAGCCATCCTCTGTCAAGATGCACTGAGTACCCACTCCACCAAATGCAACAGCAGACACCCTTCTACACTGTGTGGGCCCCCCATTCGGCTTGCTCCAGATCTTTGAACAGGGAATGGCATTCATTGTTTTTGTCCATTCTCAGTGGTTCTGGAAATGTTTATTGTTAAACACAGTTTGCAATGAGTGGACCACTGGCCAGGGCAATGAGATTTGTCATAGCAGGATCGGTCTGTTCTCATAGTTTGGCATTGTAAATGGGTTTCTTACCTAGCAGACAGAGCAAACAAAGTCATTCTTGATGGAAGCACCTTAAGAAAAGACACCCCCCCACACACACATACACAATGTGATTGAATCTCAAGAAGTGATTTAAAATCGAGCTTCCATTTTTAAAAAAACTCCTCTCCTAGAGTCATGATTGACTGAAAATGTCTTTTTAATTTCACCGTAGCGGTGATCTGGGGCATTTTTGACGTGCAGCTCTAATTTGCTGTTCTTTGGTTTGTTTACGAGTATTCAAAAAGCTGTTTTTTTAGGCAAATGCCACCCACATATCAAAATGATAATCCCTTCCTTGCATACTGGCACTTGAATTTCTCCATCTGGAACTTTCTCCCACCAATATTCAAAGGAAGTCTAGAGGGTCAGGGTGCTTTGAAGGGGGAGCCAAACAGGATGCTGGAATTCATGCCTGTTGTTGTCCTTTTTTGTTCAAAGATGACCTTATTGGATAGATTTACCATCTCTGTGTGAGGACATGGGGGAAAAAATCTCAGCTCTGGCATCCTCAGCCTGCTCGGCTATGGGTCTTGAAATGTGGCCCCCACCAGCACAACCGAGCAGGGAAGTTGATCTCCCCCAGGGCAGACAGAAGGCCAGAAGGCTTGGGCCCACCAGCCAGAGCTGTGCAGTGAGTCAGCTGGGGAGTTCTAGGCTCTAACTGGGGTGAACGCTTGGCACACATCATCTGCCAACACTCAGCTCCCACATAGCTTCCATTTACTGAGTACCTACCATGGTTTTGGAACTGCACTACCTGTATCTCTATATTATCTCTTTTAATTTAAATCTTGCTACATCCGTGAGGTAGGGAGCCTCACAGATGAAGTGACTTAGGCTCAGACTCATTAGAGACACACAGTGTCACACAGCCAGTAAGCAGTGGAGCCAGGGCTTTATTCTGGGTATCAGATCCAATGCTTCTCAAACACTGTCCATTGGCCTACTCTTGCTTTTACCTGGAAATACTGGTTAGCATTCTAGTTGCCTTTTTGGTTGGGAACTGGGGCATCCTGCCCAGATTTTAATAAACTCTAACCACATGGATTCAGAGTTCCCACCTATGAGGTTTATTGCGACTTTTACCCTGAACCCTCAGATAGAAACAGTCTTAGTTTGCTAGGATTGTCATAATAAAATACTACAGACTGGGTGGCTTAAGCAACAAAAATTTATTTTCTCACAGTTCGAGACTTTGGAAGTTCAAGACGTAGGTGTCAGCAGGTTTGATTTCTTCTGAGACCTCTCTCCTTGGCTTGCAGATGGCCACCTTCTAGCTGTGCTCTTACATTTCCTTTTCTCTCTGGGCACACGTCCCTGGTACTGTGTTTCCCCGAAAATAAGACAGGCTCTTATATTTATTTTTCCTCAAGAAGACACCCTAGGGCTTATTTTCAGGGGATGTGTTATTTTCCCCTCAAAACCTCAGCTTGCAGCACGCACAGGATGGCCGGGACCTGACGGGGGAGCCGACCTTGTTGGTGGGGTTGCCCGCACCTTTCTGGTCACCTCTGGGATAGTAGCTGTCACGATGGGGCAGATGAGAAGGGCTGCTCGTCTTCTTTACCGCTCAGAGACGAAATGCAGAAATGGGTTGTTGCAGACACGCTGCATAGCCACGCTCATCACTAGGTCTTATTTTCGGGGTAGGGCTTCTATTGCACAAATGCTTAGAAATCGTGCTAGGGCTTATTTTATGGGTAGGTCTTATTTTCTGGGAACATGGTATCTCTCTGTGTGTGTCCTAATCTCTGCTTCTTATAGGACACCGATAATATTGGATTAGGGCCCACCAAATGTCTTCATTTTAACTTAATATATAGCCTATAAAGGCTCTATCAACAAATACAGTCATATTCTGAGGAACTGGGGGCTAGGGCTTTAACACGTGAATTTGGGAGAACACAGCCAGCCCATCACAGGGACTGAGAGCCTGCTGCCAATGAATCGATTACTCAGGTCACCAGGAATAATCTGACTGCTTAGACCATCACTCCGGGCCCTGCTAGAATGTACTGTTGTCCTGAACTACCCTGCGGGAGGGATCCTTTGACTGTGAAGCCAGCTGGAAATTGACGCCTTAGTTTATATGCTCCATTGCCCCATACCCTGACTTCTGCCCTGCTGTAGTCTGAATGGACTATATGTTGGAACTTACTTGTTGGAATGTAATACCCAATGTAATCATATTAAGAGGTGGGGACTTTGTGAGGTGACTAAGTCGTGAAGGCTCCACCTTCATGAATGGGATTAGTGCCCTTACAAATGAGGCTTGAGTGAGCTCCTTGCTTCTCCCACCACGTGATCACAGATAGAAGGTTCCATCTGTGAGGAATGGGTCCCAACCAGACACCAAGTCTCCTGGTGTCTTGATCTTGGACTTCCCCATCCCAGAGCTGTGAGCAATACGTTTCTGTTGTTTATAAATTACCCAGTCTAAGGCATTTTGTTATAGCAGCATGAACAGGCTAAAATATACCCCCTCCCCACGGACCATCCCACAGAGAAAGACCTCGACACAGCTGTCTCTATGCCCATGACTGAACAGACTGATGCGCAAGGCCGTGTTCACATCTCTGAACGTGGAAATTGTTCCGTGGACTCCAGTTATATTGCCAATTAAAAGGTATGTCTTTATTTGAGGCTCTTCATTTTCACAGTAAGGCTACCTTTGGATATTTACAACATTAAGGTGAGCCTGATCTCTCAGGCAGACAACTTTATAGCTGACGAGTGTTGAAAAGTATCTTTCTGGGGAGGTCCTCCCAGCAGAATGTAGCAGTTCGGCAGGCAAGCCCCAGATCAGATGGCCCGGGCCACTACCCGGGTGCCACCTTCCTGCTGAGTGAGCTGGGGCAGTTCCCTTGACTTCTTTATGTTCCATTTTCCTTGTCTGTAAAAACAAAAAAATAATAACACATACCCGATGGATTTGTTGTTAGGTTAAATGTGTTAAGTCATAGTGAAATTAAAACACTGACTGGCCCACAGTAAGCACTCAATTAACTTTAGCTCTGATTTTTATTATCAGGGTGGGTAGCTTATAGAATTATCTTTACTTTGTCCTTTAACATTAGTTTATCTTCAGTAATTTTTATGAAATGTACACTTTTACCACTTATCTGTCTATAAAAGATAAAAATTCAACCCAAACTGCTTTAAATATGGGAAGGAATTTATTGTCTCTTGTAAATCAAGCAGTCAGGGACATAACAGCTTCAAATATGGCTTGATACAGAGCCCAAATTATGTCACCAGAACTCAATTTTCTTCTGTACATTTCTTAGCTATATTGCCTTGATGTTATTTCTATTCTTGGTGATTTTTTTTCTCATGATTGAGAGACAACTGTCATCAGATCTCATAACTGCATGATTCTAGGTTGACATCCAGTGAAAAAGAGTGAGCATATGTATCCCAGCATTTCCAGAAAAAATTCTACAGTCCACTATGACTGGAGTAGGTTAGTCCATGTGCTCATCCTTGATTTAATTACTGGTGCCATAAGGATTCAGGACTTTGATTAGTCAGGTCTGGGTCATCTAGCCCATTCTTAAGTTAGAGGTGGAGTCAACTACACTAGAAGTACATAGGATGAAAATGGGAAAACTGGTGAAGATAGGTTAAAAGATTCCAGACAGTGAAGTAATAGATGTTCACAACATGATCGCCTTTTAAATATTACAGATTTGGAGGACTTTTGGCATGTGGGGGGACTCTAGCACATGTTATAGTTCTATCCTATTCCGTCTTGTGTCCAAACCCACAAGTTGGATATGCATTATGGCTATCATTATATTAAAAATATAAAATAGCACTAATGCTATTGGGATGGTGGACCAAGATGAATAAATGAAGAAATGAACCAAGAAGACATATATTAACATACATAAGGCTGGGAGTGTGAATGATTTTTACATTTTAGTTTCTGGGAATGGAGAAGGGCTCATAGGCTTTTTGTTCCTTCATTTCAACCCCTTTCCTCTATCTGAAAAGGGGAATTATGGGTAGGGGTGGCCACTTTGTGTGAAGTCACTGTATAGGGTTAGAAGGTCCATCTCCTCTCCTTCTTGGTGATATACTGGCCGAGTCCTACTACACTGGGGGAAGGTCCAGGCATCTCTCTGGATGCTTCTTCTCTAGTGGGTCCCAAAAAAGCCCAGTTCATTGCTTCTCAGAATTTTGACTAAGATCAAGCCTAAGATGTTCAGTTCAGCTCAGCCACTGAAAGTTTTGCAGGAATAAGCCCTCAAACTAGCTGGGCTTTGCTGAGATAGAATAGCCTTTCCACTTGCTCCTAGTCCATTCAAACCTGTCTCCCTTGGCTGCAGGAGCTCTCTGTGGATTCTAGCCCAGCTTGCTTGCTTCTGCTTTGCCATTTGGGGTCAGAGCCCCTGTTCTTTGCCTCCTCTGTTTAATATCTCCCTTGGAGACATTATAAGAGAAATAGTGGTGTACCCAAGCAAGAATGTAGGAAGAGCTAAGACTGCTGGCTAAAATACCACCATAATATCTTCATACCACCAGTGAATTGCACCTAATTATACATTCCAAACACAATTTTTGAGAACATTTAGTTGTAATATCATTGTCTTTAAGGTGTAGAATTAAATATCTGAAGAACGAATACAGGGCAAATCAAAGGCACATTATATAGCTCATGTGTCTGAAGAATACAGATCAGAAGTCTGAACTGGGCTGTCAAAACCCCTTGTTAAGAGCAAAGGAATCTGGCTCAGAGAATCAAACTCAAGTTAAACATCTTAATGGAACCAACTGTTTACTGATATGATTTCCATGAGAGGAATCTGGCCCTAGCTCAAAAAAATTTTTTAATACAAACTAATCTACTAAGGGGATTTGTTTTCTTAACCCAAAGCCCGAAAACCATTTTTTTGTGAAATATACCACTGTATATAGTGTGAGTGTTGCATGTTCCCCTCATTAGGAGAAAGAGTGGAAAATATCAAATTCTGTCAAATGAAGCAAAGGAAAAAAATTAGTCTTTCATTTGTAGAAGAGAAAATAAGACCCCAGGGACTCCAAAGCCTGCCCTGTGTTACGAGGCAGTCTCTAATTGAGCTCTCCTTCAAAAACCCAACTTCACAAGCTATGTCTTAGACATTCCTTCTAATTTAAAGTACTCAACAGTTTAGCATCGGAGAATGTCCCCTTCTGAGCTGGAAAGACTAATGATCAAAAAGAAACCTGTGAGATATAAAGATATTTAGTTTCTCTCATGTGAGATTAGTGATTTAGAAGAGACTGATATACCAAGGTTTTTTTTTCTTATTTTAATGACCTTTCCCGCATTCAGCCGCCCCGATTCCCATAATAACACTTTGTTTATACAGATAATTTTCTCTCCAGCAGGAGCTCTTACATGCTTTAATAACCTTTTCTCATAAATCAACTCAGTGCACTGTGAAGTTTGATGGAGTCTCGGGGTTAGAAGGGGTCCCCTCAAATCTGCCAACTGGGATCTGATTGCTCCATTGCCTACCTGGACTTCTAAGAGGGCTGCAGTTGGTGTAGGGACTGGGGGCATGGCTTGATTGCACAGGGACATCACCCCACAGTGGCCCCAGGGTAAGTGCAAACTCTGTGAAAAACAATGTCTGAGAAAGTCCTCCATAAAGAAGCCAAATTCTGAACTCGTATTGAGACGGTAGGAAACTTGGTCAGGGATTCTTTGGTTGGGCTTCAGTTATCTCTTGAGAACGCTATAATTTTATTTACCCAAGCCATTTATAAATTTAAAATATTTTCAGTGAATGATTCAGGCAAATTCGATGGTATTCTTTTGGTAGCAAAAGACAGAAATCCAGCCACAGTTTTCAAATCTGTAAAATGGGACTAATAGTAGTATGCAGCTCATAGGGTTTTTATAATAACCCAAGTTAGTTAACATTTGTAAAATATTTAAAACAATGCCTGATGCATATTTTTGTTAGCTAAAATAGTGTATGTGAAATAGATATGGTAGGCGACATCAAGTAATTGTCGGTGATGTTAGGATGAGACCCTAAACAATTATAATTTGTTGGTTTTGCATTTCTCTCATCTTTTGCCTTTGATTCCCACTAGATGTTTTCAGCCAGGCTTTTTTACATGTAGTAAGAAAAACAGCAGCTAGCAATCCCTTGTTCTCATCTTAACAATTTAGGAGCCAAAGGAAGAGAAAGATCTCTTTTTTCTTAACACGTCTATATCAAAATTCAAGGAACTCTATGACTCTGTGACTGATAATCCCAACAGGACCACATGGACTATGTAAATGGATGGGTTTCCCAAAGATGTCAGAGGAAAATAAATGCAAAAGTCTGCTGGACTGACCCATCTCTGCCAGTTCTATACCCCTACACCACCTGAAACCTGCCCTGCCCTGCCCCACCCCAACACTCACACACACACATACCTTGCATTTTTTTTAGCCCTGGCTAAAATATTTTTAAAGGAAACTTCATGATAAAAATAAATAAATATGGCAAAACCAAGAAATTATAATTGTTTAGGGTCTCATCCTAACATCACAGACAATGACTTGATGTCACCTACTATATCTATTTCACAAACACTATCTTAGCTAACAAAAATATATGCCAGGCATTGTTTTAAGTATTTTACAAATGTCAACTAACTCGGGTTATTATAAAAACCCTATGAGGTGCATACTATTGTTAGTCCCATTTTACGGATTTGAAAACAGGTGCAGAGTGGCTAAGGCACTTGTACACAGGTACTAGGACTCAGAGCCAGGATTTGCATCCAGATAGTCTGGAAAAGCTTCCTTTGAAAATAACTTAAATATATTAAATACAGTATCTTCCTTCTATTAAAGTTAATCATTAATGTCTTCTGTGTCCCTTGCTTGCCCCACACTCCACAGTTACCAGCTCATGTCCTGGGCTGTCCTCTGCTTTCTGACCCACCTCCCTCCCTAGTACATGTAGCAGGGTTGGCATTTTTCTTGAACCAGCCAGACCTCAGAGATACTATGTAAAGAATCTGACACATAGTGGATTCTTAGTATGAGTTCATTTCTTCCATCTGTACTCTCTTTTTTTAAGATAATATTTACTTGACTAATTAATTCTTTCATTCTTTCTTTTTTTCAGCTTTAGTTTTGGAAAATAAGTAGACCATTGTATCCCATTTGAAAGAGCCAACATCCTGAGTTTGGAACAGAGTCAGGAATAGATTTGTATTCTCATAGAAATAGAAATTCCTTTCTTCTCTGGGTCTGTTATATCACTGCCCACTTACTCAGACAGATTATTCAGCAAATGGAGTCTCACTTCAGCCCTGGGGTCCTCCCAGCTGCCCATCCTGCCACAAAAGACTAACAACTTTGTACTGAGTTGAGTAGTTTCCCCTTCAAAATTCACATCCACCTGAAATCTTAGGATTTGACCTTATGTGGAGATAGGGTCTTTGCAGATGTTCATTAGTTGAAACGAGGTCCCAGAGGCTTCGAGTGGTGTCTAGTAACTGGTGTCCTGATGAGAAGGCCAGGCGAAGACACAGACACACAGAGGGAAGATGGCCATGTGAAGACAGTGGTAGAAATTGGACTGACACAGCCACAAGCCAAGAAATGCCAAGGATTGCCAGCAACCTCCAGAAGCTAGAAAAAGCAAGGAAGGATTCGTCCCTGGAGCCTTCCAAGGAAGCGTGGCCCTACCAACATCTTGATTTCAGACTTCCAGCCTCAAGAACTGTGAGAAAATTAATTCCAGTATTTTTTTTAAGCCACCCAATTTGTGGTAATTTGTTGCAGCAGCCCCAGAAAGCTAACATGCCTTTCGCACTGGTTATTGTCTCAAAGCTTCAAGTACTCCCTTCATGCTCTGCTCTGGGATGCTGAGGCTAGGACTTCAAAAACACAGTTCTGCTTTGCGGCAGCTCTCTTTAGGTCTTGCCAGTACAGGCACCAGAGGGCAGCTTCAGAGTGAGGAAGGGTAATGAGACATGCTTTGTCCATGCCTAGCCTCTGTTCCCATCTGTGTCATCACAGTGATGCTTCTTCACCTTGGCATCAATAGCAGTAGCTACTGATGTTTGCTATCATGGCTGTGGGATGACCACTAGATGTCACATGGAGGGGTTGAAAGTGAGCATCTGGCATTTGTAGTCTCCCATATAAATAGGTGGTGACTCCCAGCTTCCTTGACTTGCCAAGCCCTTCTCCAATCTGAGCCTCAGTTTCTCATCTATCAAGTAGGAATGATAATAAGTATTCTTGTAGGCGTTTTGCAAGAACTAAATGAGGTAGGTGCGGAAAAGTTCCCAGCATAATGTGTGGCACTCAGTGCACATTCCGTAAAAGTAGATCTGCCCTCCTGTTACCTGGTGGCTTGTCCGAGGGGACTGCCCACTCTACATAACCAGGAAGCTTCTCTTGGTTGTCTGAGGTGTGTCTAGGAACTAGGAGCTCAAAACTTCTGCTCTGGTTGATAGATGTTCCATTTTTGTGGCGCCTTGTCTTTTTTGAAACATTGTCATCTTTGGTACATCCTTTAATCACCAAAACCCTGTGAAGCTGCCCTTACCACCCTCTTCCAAGTGTGTGAAGCACCGAGAAGGAAGGGTTGGGGTCTCTGTCTTCAACAAGTTTACCAATATGGGGATTTTTTTTTAAGCCTAGAGCTGCAAGACCCATTCCTCCTTTGAACATGAATCTATGTGTCCACAGTGATTTTGCCGGGAATAACATAACCTTTTGTGGTAACAGGGCTTCCTGCTGAAAGGTCTCAATGAGTGAATTCTTCCTGGGAGAGATGTTTCTGCACACGGTTGCAAATGCATTCACTCGCAGCCTTAGAACATCATATTTCTATATTTGCGCTTTGATTCTGACATCCAGCTCCTCAGCTTTGTTCATCCACACAAAGGACCCTCTTTGAATCCTTTCTGCTTCTGCTTAATTCACCAGCACATTGGAAGCTTCCAGAAGAACATGAGGCTGTTTGATCTGGGGCAATGTGTTCTAGGGAATGCAGGATGTATGATATGCTATGGCCCAGGGCAGCCTCTAGGACTGAAGGCTTCTTAGCTTGTTTCCAGGGCCCCTTGGGCATCTTCATGCTATGGCCTCTCAGGATGTTGAGAGAATTTCTCCTCTGAAGACTCAAGGGATACTCAGCCTTCTCCTTTACTATATTTTGGTCTTTGATGCATATATCCCACCTGGCACGGGCTTAGAGCACAGACTTCTTTTACCACGGTGTATCGGGATGCAAAGAATATTCAAACAGATTAAGTGAGAAGCAAATCACCAACTTGTCCTTACTTCAAGGTATCCCTCTGAATTTTCCAGCAGTTCCCTAGGTCCCTACTTTCCTTATCCTGCCTTTCCCATGACACTATAGCCTACCTGAAGGGAAACATTTTCCTTTTAAACCATGGAGACTCGCTTGCAGGGCAGTGGTTCTCAAACCACAGTGAAGGTATTAACTTCTGCCATTTCACATCTTGAAAAACAGTTTAGTTGCAATCTGTGTGTGTGTGTGCGCGTGTGTGCATGCACCTACATACACATGTATGTATGGTGCTTTGGAGGGTAGGCAGTAAAATGTCACACTCTTCTCTATGACAATGAGAATTTCTCATTCCCTTGTGTCTAGTCTACACTAGAAAAAAGCTGAAGTCCTTAGAGTGGCCGGAGGCATCCTCTTGCCATTTGTCATGGAGGCTCCCATTCCACCTGCTCCATGCAGTCAGTACTTAAAAGACTGCTGCTAAGTCTGTGGTTATACTTGGAAGGGGACAGAGAGGGCAGGAGGTAGAAGAGTCGAAAGTTTGTGAAAACCTTCTGCTTCAGTCTGGAGGAAGCTTTTTGTCTACCCTGTGGACCTCCGAGCCCATCCTGCCGTCTGTAGAATCGGTGGGAAGTGTTACCGGGAAGGAAGCTATTGACAAGGGGGACCACCCTGGTATTCAGGGTGGTGATTGGTATTCTTGTACCGCCACAGTGGCTTATCAGGTGGACTTGTCAGGCCTCCCTTTCATTTGAAGAAAATGCAAACAACGTCTCCAAGAAGCCAAATAAAGAACAGCTCTCAAAGCATTCTGAGAAGTAGCGGAGACAAAACAACAAATAAAAACAAATCATTTCCTTTCCTGGGAATTGTATGTGAAAACTGCCAGAGAAATAGGAAGCAGCCTGATTAGGAGCAAAGATTTTCATCAGGTCTGGGGTCTGTTCTCAAGCCTGACACTCACCCAGAGGTCATGGGCAGGCCCTTGACCTCCTAAGGGCTGAGTCTTCTGTTTTGTGGAAGGTCAGAAGTAAATGCCAGGAGAACTTGCTGTGAGTGTGGGGCAAGCTGGCACGGGCTTCTCGTGGCAATTAGAGGGGAAGGGTAGAAATGGGGTGTTTACTCACAACCGAGTTTTGTTTCGCAAGTTGGAGGATCTGTTCTACTCTAACACTTGATGTATTTGTACATATTCAACAGACCTCTGTGTTGCATTTTAACCACAGCATACCCACTCCAAGGAAGCAGCAGATTTTGGAAATCTGTGCCTATGTGGCTCATTTGCAGAGAGTCTGAAAAGAATTATTCTTTTCAGAAAAAATTGTTGGAGGGGAAAGGTCAAACCTCAAATTTCTCTCAGTTGTTCTTCCAAGGAGGAGACCCTTCGAGGTTGAATATGAAGTCAAAATGTCTATACGTCTAGATAGGTTACAAGTGCCAAAAAATTAATCTAATAATTTTTCAGACTCAACAACATGGTTCTCTGCACTGGAGACAAACTTTGATGCTCAACAGATGGATAGATGGGGGCCTGGGGGGTGATCCTAGGTCTTAAATCTAGAAGCATTTTATTTTCCCTCAGTCTGCCTCTCTGTCACCTCTCCACCCCTTCCAACCTCTGACAGATGAATTCAGAGACCTTGCTACTAAATTGTGATGACATCAACTCTATTGATTTCCCAGAGTTAGAAATTAGCATTTTACAAATGTTTTGCCTAAAGACATGATACAATCATACAAGCCATACTCTAGTACCAGTCCAAATTGCTTTACTATTAAAATAGATAAAACCACCACTTTTTTGTAAGTCATACCCTAAAGCAAATAATATGTTATTTTGTTCAAGACTAGTTCATTCAGAGGTAGAGTACAAGAATAATCCCCAGGATCAAAAACACTACACCTCTAGTTCTTGCAGTCAGGAACAGTGTTGCCATGAGCACTTTCATGTGTCTTCCGGAGCATGTATGCAAGAATTTGTCTGGCATGCAGGCTTAGAAGAGGAATTGCTGGAAAGTAGGGAATGTATTTGTTGATTCTTACAAAATAAAGTTTCATTGCTTTTCAAAGTGCTTGTCCTAGTCTGTTTTGTGTTTCTATGATGGAATACCTGAGGGTGGGCAGTTTATAAAGAAAGGAAGTTCACTTGGCTCACAGATCCGTGTACCTATCCAAGGGCACCCTGGCATCTGCTTGGCTGCCGGTGAGAGCCAGCGCTACATCACAACACGGCAGAAAGAAGGTGAAGGCAGAAGCTGGCCTGTGCGAAGAGGGACCAAACCCGAGGGGCACCCCACTCTTGCAGGAGCTAATCTAATCCCCAGGACCAATTCAGTCTCGTGAGAGCAAAACTCACGCATTACAGGAGGATGGTACCACGCCATTCATGAGGGATCCACCCCCTTGGCCCAAACACCTCCCACTAGGTCCCACCTCCCAGTATGGCCACACTGGGAATCAAATTTCAACATGAGATTTGGTGGGGACAAACAAACCATATCCTGGTTTGGATGTTACTAGCAGTGATTTTACAAATTTACATTATTGTCAGCAGAGTACACTAAATTCTCATTAATAGTTGGTATAGTCAGACCTGTTAATCTTTGCCAAATATCCATCTACATGTTGAATTAATAACATAGTGAAAAAAGTTACAAAACGTGACATAAAGTATACTATTTTTATAAAGCCCATAAAAATAAATTGTTATCAACATGTTAAAATGTCTATACCACCCAAAGTGATTTATTTATAGATTCAATGCAATCCCCATTAAAATACCAATGTCATTTTTCACAGATCTAGGAAAAGTAGTACTATGCTTCATACAGAACCAGAAAAGACTCCAAATAGTCAATGCAAGCTTATGTAATAAGAGCAAATTGGGAGGCATCACTCTACCAGACTTCAGCTAGACTACAAGGTTATAGTAACAAAAAACAGCATGGTACTCGTACAAAAACAGAAACATAGATTTATGGATCAGAGCAGAGAACCCAGATATGAATCCATCCTCATATTGCAATCTGATCTTTGACAAAGCAGATAAAGACAAACAATGGAGTAAAGAAACCCTATTCAATAAATGGTGCTGGGAAAATTGGGTAGCCACATGTAGAAGACTGAAACAGGATCCACACCTCTCACTACTCACAAAAATTAATTCACAATGGATAACAGACTTACTTAAACCTAAGGCATGACACTATAAGAATTCTAGAAGAAAATGTTGGACAGACTCTTATAGATATCTGCTTAGGCAAAGGATTTATGAAGAAGACCCCAAAGGCAATCATAACAACAACAAAAATAAATAAATGGGACCTGATCAAATTAAAAAGCTTCTGCACAGCCAAGGACACAATCAATGGTGCAAATAGCCTACAGAATGAGAGAAAACATTTGCATGCTATACATCCAATAAATGGCCGATAACCAGAATCTACAAAGAAATCATGCAAATCAGCAAGAAAAAAAATCAACCCCATTAAAAAGTGGGCAAAATACGTCAACAGAAGCTTTTCAAAAGAAGATAGACTAATGGTCAAAAAACACATGAAAAAATGCTCAACATCTCTAATCATCAGAGAAATGCAAATGAAAACCACAATGAGATATCACCTAACTCCGGTGAGAATGGCTTTTATCAAAAAGTCCCAAAGCAACAGATGCTGGTGTGGATGTAAGAGAGAAAGGTACACTTATACACTGTTGGTGGGACTGCAAACTAGTACAACCTCTGTGGAAAGTAGTCTGGAGATACCTCAAAGAACTAAACGTAGACGTACTATTTGATCCAGCAATCCTGCTACTAGGTATCTATCCAAAAGAAAAAAAGACGTTTTATAAAAAAGAGACTTGCACTCAAATGTTTATGCAGCACAATTCACAATTGCAAAGATGTGGAAACAACCCAAATGCCCATCAATACATGAGTGGATTAATAAAATGTGGTACATGTATCCCATGGAGTTCTACTCAGCCATAAAAAAATGGTGATCTAGTATCCTTTGTAACAACCTGGATGGAACTGGAGACCATTTTTCTTAGGGAAGTATTTCAAGAATAGAAAAACAAACACCACATGTACTCAATACTAAATTGGAACTAATGGATCAACACTTATATGCACATATGAAAGTAAAACTCAAGGGAAATCAAGTAGGTGGGAGGGAGGAGGAGAAGATAGATAAATTCACACATAATGGGTACAATGCACACTTACTGAGTGAGGGGCAAACTTATAATTTTGACTCAAACTATACAAAACTATACAAATTATGTAACCAAAACATGTGTATCCCTAAACAACTCTGAATATAAAAATAAAAATAAAAAGTTGTTTAGGGATACATGCATAAAACTTTTAAAAAAATAAATGATAAGCCTAAAACTCAGTAACAGTTACTTTTGGAAGTGTAGGGGGATTAGACTGGGTGGGAGCACAGGGGTATTGGTAATGTTCTAGCTTTTTTACTATGATGGTTAATTGCAACTTGACCGGGCTAAGGGATGCCCAGATAGCTGGTAAAACACTATTTCTGGGTGTGTCTATGAGGGTGTCTCTGGAAAAGATTAGCATTTAAATCAGTAGAAAATCTCCTTCATCAATGCAGGTGGGCATCAGCCAATCTGCTGAGGACCTGAATAGAACAAAAAGGCAGAGGAAGGAAATGTGCTCTCTTTGCTTGACCTGAGCCATCCACCTTCTCCTGTCCTCAGATATTGGTGCTCCTGGTTCTCAGGAAGTCCTGGGCTCATACCAGGACTTACACCATTGCTCCACCCCCCGCCTCCCACACCACTGATTCTCAAGTCTTCAGACTCAGACTGAACAACCCAAGCGGCTTTCCTGGTTCTCCAGATTGCAGACTGCAGATCAGGGGACTGCTTGGCCTCCATAACCTAATCTCCCATGGGTTCTGCTTCTCTGGAGGATCCTGACTAATAGAACTATCATTTTTCACAACCGACATATATGGTACATATATACTTTTGTGTGTGTTACTTCATAGTAATTTAAAAATAAAAAAGACTTAATTTTCTATTGGAGTTGGAATCCTGGAAATTACCCAGAGGTTTAACTTAATAAACTTTTAATGCAACTAAGAAAAAGTGCAGAGGCAGGAAATGAGAAGCAGAGAAATGGTACTAAAAGGATGTACGAGGCAGCTGCAACTGGATAGGCAGAGGGCCATTGCTGCTTCGGAGTTTGAGTCTTGACTCTGTCACTTATTAAGACTGTGGCTTTACCTCTCAGCATTCCATTCTTCCTCTCTGTAAAGCGGGGCTAATGAAGACTATGAATTTCTTAAGGTTGTTGTGAGGACTAAATGAAAAGATGTAAGTAAAGTCCTTACTCTAGAGCTGGCACCCTTAAATATTTTAGTATTTGTTTTGCAAAAAGAACTCTTATTGGAGCTTCAAGTTTTAGAGAATAGGATGAGTATATTTGCATTTGGAGCCTAAGCACCTTTGGAATGAAAGCATTTGAAACTTTCCTTACCAGACACCCAAAGGAATTGAAATCCATCAGGATGGACTGCAGTTGGTCTTTTCCAAGCCTCTGGGGCAGGAACACATCTGTGCACCGTGAGGTAAAATCATCTTGGTGGTAGAATGAGTTGGGGCCAGTGGAATGGTGGCCAAAGAGTCTGTAAGTTGACAGACACACTAGAACTTGTCCTGACGCATGCATTGACCTACAATCCTGGAACCCAGATGGTGGGCATGAATCTAAACAGGCCAAAATGAGGCCACCACCATCATGCTGTGCTAGTGGTTTCAACAGCTGCAGTGTCAGCAACATGAACAAGAAACCCAGCCCCAACCACATTTCTTCATACTGCTGGATTTCCCTGAATTTTGACCTGAGCAACAACAAGTGGAGATACCCCAAACTCTTATGACCCTGTTTGGGTGCATATTTCTGTAATTAACCAGACTCCAATGGGTAGTACTTCAGCTACCACTGAGGCATCTGTGGCAAAGAGGCGTTTCTTTGGAGGTGGATGGGAGACCTCGGCCACAGCTGGGGTTCTGGAGTGAGTGAGAGTAAGCAAGTCTGGATCTTGGAGCTTGAGGAACAAGCACCATGTGGTTTGCACTCTTCGGGCATAACAGAGGAGGGGTCTTGTGTGGGAAAGATGGGGTTCTCCTGCCAAACTTGGCCATGGCGGGGCTGAGTGCTTGCTGTACTTTGGACTGTGACTGGCTGGGGCATGAGGACCATTCACAGCCCAACCTGTAAAAAGAGATCCTCCAATCAAAATATTTTCACACTGATTAAAATAAAGTGGCCTATCTGTGAAGAATCTACATTGCACAGTCTGCCCTCTACTGAAAACAGCTTTGCCATTGGGGAACACGTATGTATCTTCTTGCTCAGATCTTGTGGGATGGCAGGGAAACTCTTTGGTTCATGCACACTGGACAATCCAGGACCGAAAGTCACAGGTGTAAATCTAAATTGCAGTAAGAGGTTTTTAAAAAATTATGCTTGTATAATTTAAAAATCAGATAACGATATAACAAACACCCTTATTCCCATCATATAATATTAATTGTCAACATTCGTTTTACTTGCTTAATTTTTTTTAAAAAAGGAACAAAACATTGTAAATTGCTCAAATTTAAGTTCTCTTTGTTCACTCTTTCCATTCCATTTCTCTCCTGCTTTCCCTAACCTCACAGAGGCAGCTACTAGCACAATTTGGGAGGCATCCTCCCCACCACGTTTTTATGCCTTTACTACATGCTGATGCATCCATAAACTGTACGTAGGTTTGTGTTCTTTGATTTTTAAGTCAACATAAATTGCATCATCTGTACATACTTTTCTGAAACCCTTTTTCACACATTTTGTTTTTGAGATCTATCTATGTTGTACATACAGAGCTAGTTAAGGCATGATTACTGTGGCACAAAATGAACTCTGTAATACAAATATACAATGTTTTATTCATTCCTTCTGCTGCTTGATATTTAGATATTACTGTATTTCTAAGGATATTCACAATGATAAACAAGGCCATAATGAACATCCTCTTTAAAGGCCTGCCTGGTTTATAGGAACATGTGGACTACCGCAGCATCAACATGAATATCAAAGGCAACCCGCTGTTCCTGGATCACACTGTGCTGAGCTGGGACCAGCTTGTTTGGTTTGCAAGAGGTAATTAAAATTTCAGGAATTTTGCGAGCCAGTTACTAAGCACAGTCATTATGAAAAAAAAATTCTATAAATTTACAATGGAATAATTTATATTTTAGAAGGTAATAAATACTCAAACCCATAATTTCTTAATTATTTCAATACACTTTACTATAATCTATGCTCTTGAGTTTACTTGTGGCTATTGTGTCTATGAGGTGGAAGTATTACTGAGTGGTACAGGACTGTACATCTCTTCCCAACTCTGCGTTGTATTGTTGGCCTAAAGTTAGCCACGGAGGGAGGAGTACTTACACCACAGAAATGAGCCATGCTACAAAATAAAGGCTTGATTTATTGTTTTCTTGCTTGTATAGAACAACAGTTGGCAAAACTTTTTCTATAAAGGTACAGGTAGTACAGCGGTCCCCAATCTTTTTGGCACCAGGGACCAGTTTCATGGAAGACAATTCTTCCAGACCCGGGGGGCGGGAAGGGGGATGGTTTGGGGATGATTCAAGTACATTACATTTATTGTGCAGTTAAACCTCTCTGCTAATGATAATCTGTATTTGCAGCCGCTCCCCAGCACTAGCATCACCACCTCAGCTCCACCTCAGACCACCAGGCATTAGATTCTCATAAGGAGCACAACCTAGATCCCTCGCGTGCACTGTTTACAGTAGGGTTCGAGCTCCTATGAGAATCTAATGCCGCAGCTGATCTGACGGGAGGTGGAGCTTATGTGGTGATGTGAGCGATGGGGAGCGGCTGTAAATACAGACGAAGCTTCTCTTGCTCCCCATTGCTCATCTCCTGCTGTGTGACGGGGTACCTGACAGGCCGCAGAGCAGTGCTGGCCCACAGCCTGGGGGTTGGGGACCGCAGAGGTAGTAAAAATGTTAGGTTTTCCTAGGAATATACAGTCTCTGTTTCTATTCCTCCTCTTCTTCCTCCCCCTCATCCTACTATTTTATAATTCTTTAAAAATGATGTGATTGGGGGGAACCAGTCAGCTAATGAGCTTTACAAAAATAGGGGCCCAAGGGCTGGTAGTTTGCTAACCTCTGGTCTAGACTTCAAAAAGTGATAGAGAACATGTTAATAATGCAGATTTAACTTAAAAGTGGTTGTGGGCTGAGTGCTGTGACTCACGCCAGTAATCCTAGCGCTCTGGGAGGCCGAGGCAGGAGGATTGCTTTAGCTCAGGAACTGGAGACCAGCCTGAGCAGGAGTGAGAATCTGTCTCTACCAAAAAGAAAAAAAAAAATTCAGCTGGGTTTGGTGGTATGAGCCTGTAGTCCCAGCTACTCTGGAGACTGAGGCAGAAGGATCACTTAGAGCCCAGGAGTTGGAGGTTGCAGTGAGCTATGATGATGCCACTGCACTCTAGCCAGGGCAACAGAGTGAAACTGTCTTAAAAAAAGGCAGTTGTGTATATAGTTTTTACTTTGTAAATAGCAGAAAACTTTGAGGAAATATCCTTCCAATGTTTGAAAACTATTGCCCTATTCAGCAAAGACATTACTCATATCCTTCACAAACAAATGAAGTTTTGACATATGTTTCCATTATTTATTTCATTTTCTTCTTACTCATTAATGTAAATGAAAATATCAACCACCATTCATCAGGAGCTACACCTGGAAATCTAGCTGTTAGACATTCACCAACACCACTGGATCACATTCATTAAATTTATGCAGAAAAGAAGTGCTCATTCATCTGATTGAGCTGCCTTATTACACTTCAATTGCATTTCCCCTCTCTCTCTCCCCTCTTAAACACACACCCCCCACACTCATAGTTGGCACACCCTCTTCTGTCTCATGTATGGTCTCCTAATTTTCTACTTAAAACTGTATTCAACTGATTATCATTTTTAATATTATGAATACCATCACCATCATCATCATCACTATTTTACATTTTAATTCACCCACCAAACGGTGAATTACCCAAAGGGTGATTGATTATTCCCCACCAGATGGGTGAATTGTCAAAGGTAAACATTCCCTCTGTGCCTCAGTGTTCTCATTTGAGAAATAGGCTTCATAATAACTACCGCATAGGGTTGTTATGAGATCAAAATGAGGTAGTGTATGTAAAGCACTTAGAATGGCACCTGGCACATAGTAAGCACTCAATTACTGTTAGCTATTATAACCATTGTTAATTTTAGTGCTATTAGTAGTATCCTCATCGTCCTCAATATTGTGGTAGCTTCAAATCTCAGAATAGTTACTGGCTTATAGCAGGCAAATTGCAAGTATGAAATTCATAAATGTAAACCTCTTTTTAGCATGTGAAATGTGCCAAACAGAAAAAAAAATCAAATGATTTAAACTGCTTCTCATGTCTCTAGGACAAGGTGCTTGATGATGGGATGGTACTAAGCCGAGTAAGAGTAAACTCATGGTTCCCCGGAGTGAGCTGGGGGTGCTGACTGCCCTAAAGAGGAGGAGGAAGGTGCCAGTGGAATGCAAGAGGCTCTAAGATCCATGGGGTAAAATATCAAGGAAGTCACTATTTTCTGTGATGACAGGGAAGGTTTATGGGTGAGGTGGGTCACTCTGCCTCTCCTTTTTTCAAATCACTTTCTTCTTCCCATGAAATGTCTTCAGTCTCTCTCACTTATGTATCTACAGATGCATAACACATCTGGAAAGATAAAGCAAATACACTCTAGGAACAGCTCTGTGCCAAAAAGCTTCCCCAAATTCCTGACAACCATAAACAGTTATTCCCATATCCCATAGAGTGCTGTAGCAAATCACTCCGGGAATATTCCACGTTTGTGTTAATGTTTTCAATATCTGACAGGGCATCTGCCTTGAGAGGGCCTGACATCCTTCTTAGCAGTACTCGCCCATAAAACCATCCCACAGTGAGCCAAGGCCCCTCTGAAATGACATCACCTGGCTCCATGGCCATTCCTCTCTGTGTCTCCTGTGACATTTCTGATCTATGAGGTGCTGGAGGGCTCTCATCACAAGCTCGGGAAGAGTCTGAGAAGGAAGCATGGTGGCAAACAAGTGGTCTTGAAATATTTGCTGGGCTGCCAAAAGGCCTATATGCTCTACCACTTAAGTTATTAGGACTGGAAAGTAGAGCTGGTATCAGACAGTATCTTTCTTTCTCTTTACCTGTTGGAGTTTTGAGGGGATACTTAATCTTGCCATTCTTCCTTTGGATTTCTAAGCCTTTTGGGAAATAGACAACTGAGTTAGGAATCAAAATATCCACATCATAACTGGCAAAGCTGGTGGAAGAACGTGACTTGACTGGGGGCCTACTGTGCATCCTATTCCCTCCCACTAAGTCTAGAAGTCTAGACTTGGGATGAACCTGGAGAAAGTGGGTCTGCCCAGCAGACAGCCCTCCAGCCAGCGAAAGGGATGGACAGGGCCAGGCCCACACTGTGCGAGGGTCAGAGAGGACAGAGCCTGAGTCCCATGCAAACATTGACTTTATACTAAATCCTTACCCTGCCCCATTCAGAATGACACGTCAGTGGATTGCAGAGTGTGGCCACCTCACCCAGCAGATAAGTCACTCCTCCTCACAGCGGAGAGCCAGCAGGAGGTAGAGAGGAGGGCAGAGGTCTTCCACTCCTCCCCTACCCCCATACTTCTGAGAAGGGGATATTCCTATTTGGGGGCAAGATCCTGAGCCGTGGAAAAATGACCCCACTATATCACACCCACTGCCCAAATAAACTGCTGACCAATCACTGTGCACCCCTGCCCTGTGGTCAGTTGCCAGTGGCCTAGGCAACAGCCTCTCCTTCCCCTCTCCCCCCCTCTCTTCCCCTCCCCTTCTCTTTTTCCTTTCCTTTTCTCTTTCCTTCCTTTGTATTCTTTTTGTTTTCTTCCTTTTTTCATTCTATTTTTCCTTTCAACAAATATTTATAGAGTGCTCAGTGTGTGCTGGTGATAGAATGTCCGTGAACAAGGCAGATGTAAACCTTACTTCCAAGGAGCTTACATGCCAGTGGATAGAACTGTTAATAAAACAATAAGTACCCAAGCAAATAAATAATCATAAGTCATAGTAAATGATATGAAGGAATCCAACAAAAACCTGGGATATGGAATAATGGGAAGCATTTAGGCATTTATTAGCAAAGGTCTCTTTGGGGAGGTGCTTTTACCTAAATGGTAAAAAGACAGGGTGAGAAGGGAATGGAGAGGACAGGTGAACAGGGTGGTGAAGAGCTTTTCTGAGGCTGCTTATAGGACTGGCCCTTTGTGGGGTAAGAGGAAGCTTCTGGAACCACCAAATAGGACCTGCTCTGTTGGCTTTCTGGCTGTGTGCAATGCTGAAAAATTGGTAGTGGCTACCCCGGCGTTGTGTTGAAAAGAAGTTTGAAGTCTTTAAGGGCTCAGTGGTAAAGTGGTCCATGAGAACCTGGTCATGTCAGCCATGGGAGTGGAGGGGCTCTAGGGGCACATTTACTCTCCCGGCTCGATGTCAATACTCGGTTAAGTGTGGAATATGACAAAATATTCCTCAATATCCAAGGCAGAGAGTGGAAATAGCACTGGCCTCAGAGTCCAAAGACCTCGGCTCGAGTTCTTATTGTGTCGCAGACTGTAGGGCCTCTCCCTTTTGAACCCTTTGCAGCAGGGAGGTCCTACTGTCTCCATTTAGTTCTCCCCTTCTCTTGCTTTAAGACTCCATGAAAGTATATGTCTCTAAGGATTCCAAAATGTCAGTCATCTCCACAGCTGTAGGGAGGGAGAGTTGGGGCAGAGCTCCTGGGAGATGTGAAAAGGGTTGCCTGGCTGTCTAGAGTCTAGACAGACAACCTCAATGTTTAAAGTTGACTGCACATCTGTTAATCATCCGAGACGCTCCTGATGCTACGCCAGCCTGCAGATGGTCACCTGGGGACTGGCCACCAAAGATGTCGTGTGATCATGGCAACTCGGGGCTACAAGACAGTTAATGGGAAAAACTCTACCCATAGCCTATGTAGAATCTAGATCTGCAGTGACAGCTAGGAACTTGATTAGACTGCTAACTCTGGTCCGCCATCAGTGAAACTTAATTTTCCTTCTAACTGGCAGAATTCCAGGACCAAAAAGCCTCATTGCCAACTGTTTAGTCTGGATATAAGAAAGTGGGTGAATTTTATTCTCCAAAAGTAAGTTATTTAAATTGGAAAAAGTATCTCTTCCTTGACTCTTTCCTCCAACAGAGGCCCTGTTTTCACAGAGAACAGGAGATATTCATAATTGGAGATTATCTCCTGGTATCTGCTATTCTATCTTCCTTGAATTTTGGGGAATTTGGGGTGAAAATAAGAAAGGAACTTACAATTCAATCAAATGAAATCAAATTAATCAAATCAAATTATATCAGTCAAGTCAAAGCAAGTGTACCACGCTGCCCTGCGGGCCCATCTGGGGGAGCAAGAATCAGACCAAACTCTAGATTGGTAGGTTTGGGTTAGTCCTCACCTCCCCATACAGTGATGATTCCTAAAAAAGAGAATCTTCCTATGAGAAAGAAGCAGGCTCACTCTCAGCAACCTGTTTAGCTGACTTCCAACACAGGGGAAGGTGGTCTAGAGAGGATGAAGAAGGTACAATCTTGTTTCTTCAAGTCCTTTCTCCAATTCCACAGTGTCAATAGCAACAATAAATATTTTCCAAAACACTGTTAGGCATTCAGGATCCACTGGTTAGCAAATGCAGCAATAGTCCCTGCCCTCTTGGAACTCAGGATCTAGTGCATCAGGAGGGGAGCCTGATACCTGTAGATGATATCTGTAGATGAGTTGGTACTTTACACGGGTTATTGTGTTAAATACTCCCAACAACTCTGTGGGGGGGCGTATTATGATCCCTGTTTCGTGTAGTCAGGAAAATCGAGGGTGTGAATGGTTTAGCTTTGCCTACGTTTACAAATCACAGAAGTGGTGATGGTGGCGTTTGATTTCAGATACTCTGAGGTCCACATAACCATCCTGCTCCCCCACCTCCCAACGCAGTCCCATCAGCAGAGTGATACCTCCTACCTCTGCCGTTTCTGTGTGTCCTGGTCCCCAGGGAGCTAGGACATATCCCCACATGAGATTTGGCTGCATCTGCACTCTCCCCTTATATTCTGAAATTCAAGGCTCAGTGTTCTTGTTTTAACTCAGCTCTGTCTCTTGAAAAGCTCAACTCTGGAAATGTTATTTCAGTTCTGCCATCCACTTTTCTTCCTTCTCTCCTCTGACCCCCCCACCCCCCACTCTCATAGTAACCATCTGCTGAAGAGCTTCTATCCAATCCTGGGCTTGTGTTTCTTCCATACTTTGGTTCTGCATTGGAGGTTTGGGGATGCCAATTACCTGTTCATTTGCTCTTCTAGCTTCTTCACTAGTGGTGAACAGAGCATGGAGATGATTGAATTCCAGGATCAGCTTTATTTAACTACAAACTTGAGGCTTTCCAGTACTCTGTGCTGGAATATACAGGTGCACCTTGAAGTCATAGGAGAGCTTCTCACCACTTCCTCTTTGCCATGACCCAAGTTTAAACTTTCAGTGTGCTTTCTGGGGTCTGCACAGCTGGTATTTAGCTAGCCAGCTACCTGGAAGGCTGTAGCCTGAATTACCCTGGATCTGGTGGGAAAGGAAATGAGGAGGGGGCTGAGACTCCAGGTCTTCATTGGAGGCAGATGCGAAGCTGGCCTGGCGTGCTTTCTGCCTGATGGCAGGGGCACAAAGTGCAACTCGGGCTGGCCGGAGGGATAAAATGAGAGTGGACAGAGCCCGTTTTCCACTTTTGTGGCAGAGTATCTCCACTCACTAGACCTGGAACCAGGACATGGCCTTCCTGAGGATTCACTGGGCAGGGAAGTATTGATCACACTAGTTGGTGAAGAGAAGTGTTGGTAGAAGTCCTCTCTCTTCCAAAAAGAGTGAAGGTAAGAGGAATAGGCATCTTCTCTAACACTCAAAGGTCTGACACATGATATTTCCAGGTGGCAGACTGTAAAACTCTTCCCTCTGGTGGCAGAGAAACATTTAGAGGTACAAAAGGCAGACTCTTTCTCCCATGTTGCAGATGAGAAAAGTGAGAATGTTGGTGACCCGCCCAAGGTCACGTGTTCTCTTAGGAGCTGTACCAAGGAACACAGAGGTCCTGACCGCTGGCATAATGCTCCTTCCCCGTGCATTGATCCAGGCTGCGACTCAGAAGCTTCTCCCTGAGAACATCCACACACCTACCCAGGGTTGTATCTCGCTCTCTATAGCGTCATGTAATCGCCGAGATACCTTCCCTTTGCTCAAGAGCTTTCAGCAAGTGGCCCGAGGCAGTACACGCTTATCTCATTCCCGATTCAATAGGCTCTGTCTGTCGACTGTCATCTTCTTCCCAGCAGCCTCTTGTTCTATACTAGGAGCCCTAAGGGCACGACTGGAAAATCAAAGAGCCATCCTGGTAGGTTCCCTGCCACTCTGGACTAGAAGGGGACAGAGAAAGATGCCTCAGTACCCCTCTTCTTTATCCCCTCCCCCTTTGGGAAGTTCTCATTTGAATTTGCATTTACTGAACAAATAATATTATGAGAACTATAAAGAAAAGATTGTTTTTCATCATCCCAGAGAGGGACATGGGCCAAGCTTAAGTTATCTGGATGCAATAGTCCTGGACGCGAGTTCTAGCTTTGCTACTAGGTCAACTTAAGACACTGGGCAATTTACTGAATCTCTTTGAACCATCTCTGGTTCACAGATGAAGAACTATGGTTCCTCATCTCTGATTGGCAATAATAAAAGCTTCTTTTTGTGTGTGTGTGTGTGAGAGAGAGAATTAAAAGAATAATGCATGTAAGGTCCTAGATATGTAAGTTTAATAAGTTTTAGTTCTTCCCCCCCCTTCCTCAATGTAACTGTTTTTAATTTTGTTGTTCTCCCTTCAAGTTCTTGTCCAAAGGCAAAGATACTTTCACATATTGTCGATGTAATTTTGCTTTCTATATTTTTCATCTAATATTATACCATCATCTCTTTTCCTCTGTTACTCTTAAGATGAATGTCATGAAATTGCTGATAGTCAACTATTTTGAGCGAGAAAGAGCAATTTCATGTGATTCCACCTAATACATAGTTTTCAGAGTCATCACTGTAAAAGAATAAATAATATTCTTTAACCACTTCGGTACGGTGCTCACCGGCATTGACGACAGATCCGTTTTGCTCTTGTGTGATGAGGAAAGCTTTAAAGCAC
>VBSM01000565.1:4119810-4136947 GCA_008086735.1 Cheirogaleus medius
ACAACAAAAAACCCCAAAAAGACATGTCATTCATGTTTATTTGTCAAGGAAGTCAGGAAAAAAATGCACAAAAGAAGAACCTGGGAGGTCACTTAAATGTCCATCGGTGGGAGAATGAATAAATCAAATGAGTATGGTTCCTTAACAAACCATCAAAAGCACTTACAAATGAACTAAATCTATGGATAGCAATTTGAAAAATACTCAAAAAGTTAATTAAAAAATGAGGTAGTATTATAGTTAAATTAAAATTATAGTATGATATGTTATACTCTTTATGTACACTTAAAAACCACACACAACAATATTTGATGTCTTTCATGGATGTCAACATATGCATTAAAATATTAAAAATGAGCTGGGAGGATGCACATCAGAATCATGATCCCCTTTGCCTACGGAAAGTAGGACCAGAGGAGATTTGAATTTTTCCTATAATATTTTTTATTTTTAAAAAAACACATACAGAAGCAAATATGACCAACGTTAACAATAGTGAACTGGAAAGGGGATATATAAATGTATGTTTTATTATAGTTGGTTCTTTCCTAGATATTTTAAATTTCTCAAATCATCAACAATAGCAGCAAAAGAGCATCTGAAGATGATGTGGGTGGTGATGCAACAGCTCTTCAAAGTGGTCATGAATCAGCAGATTAGTACAGTCTCTTTGCTATCCTTTGCTAAGCCAGTTTTCCTTTGCAGGTTAAGTTAGCACCAGCCTGTTGTTGGCTTCTTGATATTTCCAAGTCCTTGGTCAGTTGTTGTTTCCAGGAAATGCTGAAACCCCAAGGTTAGCCTGCCAGTCTTGCCGCAAATGGATCCCATGCAGGAAGGCCCTTCATTTGAGATTGCAGAAGTCATTTGACAGGTCAGTTACTTATCTGGTTCCACAGCAAGTGAGATGGTTTGGACACTGACTGGTTACTGGTCCAGTTAATAAACAGTTTTTGATTCTTTCTTTTGGATAAGTGGAAAAAGAAACTGCAAGGAAGGAAGGATTTATGAAGGACCAGGTCTTTGATCTACAAATGAACACACTTAAAGTCAGATCAAGTATGTAGGACATAATAGCCAGAGAATAGAATGGCCCCAGGTGATGCCAAGTGCCAAGCACAGAGGCTAAGACAGGAAAGCCAACAGCGCGTGTTGACATGCTACCCAGCTGTAGTGCGTACTGTGGCATAGCAGCAGACTCTGCCTTATCCCCCAGCTGCTGGGAGTATTGGTTCCCGACAGCTCACACTGCAGCCCGCCCCAGGAATTGCTAAAAGCAGTTGTCTTGCTCAAAGTTATTCTTTTTCCCCAGGTACAGCCCACATGCAAAGAGTAGTCTAAGTGGACACACAAAGACCTGGCCCCGTTGCTTCAATTGAGACAATTTAAGGGTCACCCCAGGTTCAGAGCTCCCCAAGAGATTGGATGAAGACTATTAAAACTACATTACAGATCAACTTCTTACTTCTTTCCCCATCTAATGCTCATCCCTCATCCCTGGTCTCTCGTCCCTCAGAGATGTTGATCCCAAGAGCAGTGATTACCTACATGCAAGTCTCAGAATCTCAAAACATCATCATCAACAGCAACAGTATAACCCTCACAGTCTCATGGTCTATTTCCCAGGACACCTGATCTAAAACACCTACCAACTTTGAAATCCAACCTTTTCTTCTACTGTATTTGTTCCCAGTTAGGTAGTTTAAATTAGTCTTATAAATTGACATTCTCTGGTTCCCATCATGCCTAGTAATTAATCAATCAACTACTACTCTGCTGGCAGAAGAATGAGATACAAGTCCTGACCTTGAAGAACTTAAGGGTCCAGACTGAAAACCAAGATCTCAAAGAAAAAAAAATTTTTTTTAGCTAACCTCCTTCCAATTGAAATAATAGTATAAAATTCTAGCTGAGGAATACTACAAATTCCCTTGCTTGGTGAGTGGAACAGACATGTTCTGTAAGCTCAAAAGAGAGAGAAAATGTGGTGGGTTAGGGAAGTTAGCAAAAAAGATTGGAAAGTTAGCCAAAAAAAAAAAAATATTAAAGAGTTAGAAAATTGACAAAGAATCAGAAAGTTCACAAATAAATGGTCTGCAGTGATAATGATGAATTAGATGGTTAAGGGGAGAATGGAGGTAATTACTTGGAGTTTGGATTGGTGGAAACAGGAAATAGAGGCCTAGATGAAGAATGGCGAAGAAAAGAAGGGGAGGGGTACACTGAGACACACAACTGACAGCAGTTTAATTTCAGATTCTGAAACGCATTGAGTGTTAGGCTGAAGAGTTTGGTTTTATCCTGAAAGCAACGGGGTGGGGTGAGGGTAATGGATGAACGCTGGCTACTTAGAGGCAGGCTAGAGACAGGAGGGCAGCGGTGTTGAAAGAAGGTGGACTTGGTGGAGGGTGTGCAGGACACACAGGAGGGCATGAACCCAGAGGCAGCCTGGGGCTTGTGCTGAGGTCCCCCTAATGGTGTAAGGCACAGAATAAGGACGGCGGCCAGCCAGCTCCCTGCACCGACCACTGGAAGTTAGTGCAGGTATTCAGTGCAATCCGTGTCCCAATCATTTCCACCTCTCTGCTTTTGATGCTCGTCCCCTGGTAACCTTGTCCTCCATCTACTCATCTACATCCTGTTTGTCCAACATGGCCCAGGACAAGTCATGCCTCCTCCATGAAATCTTGTCTGGACCTTTCAGTCCACAGTGATCTCTCTCTCTCTCTCTCTTTGAACTCCTGTAGTCCTTCAAGCTGAGCTGTTTAACAATTTGCTCTAAGCTTAACCTAAGTGAGCACTGTCTTAAAGGTTACTGTTGAATCTCCTTATGATTATGTCTGGAAAGTGCTGGGACCCAACTTTGTACCTCTGCACTGACTCTCAATTCTAAGCATTTGGTGGGCTTCTCTTCTTCACCATCATCCCTAAAAATGTTCTTTTCATCTATCTTTTCAACTTCTGACTAGCCAAGGACTAGTGTTTGGCACATAAGAGTGATAACTGAAATTCATTAAACACTTACTATATGTCAAAATGCTGCGCTAAGTGTTTTGTATCTATAACTTTCTAACCCTGACAGCAATCCTACGATGTAAGTCTTATCATTATTCCCATTTTAGAGATAAAAAACATGAAGCCCAAGAGGTTAAATAACTTGCTCAAATTTACGCAGCAAGGGGAAGTAGTAGAGTCAGAGTTCCAAACTAGGCAACCTGACTCCACAACACCCATTGAACCCCCACCCTATTCAATATGGACTCAAAGAAGCGGTTGATGGATGTACGAATGCATGAGGAATGAATCCAGCCCTTGACACATCCAAGCCTTGTTGCACAGTGAGAGACGAGGTCCTCAGGTATTCTCCGAATCTTTGCAAGGGAAGATACTTTGCTACTGGTCTCATGTATTCCCACAGTGAATCTAGTGTATGGGCTGTTGTATGGGCTGCCAGTGACCTCTTAGGTCTTGTTCAGTTCTTAAAGATTAACAGATTGTAAAACCCACTTTCAGAAAGGGTATTGAGCCTTTCAGAATTTCTACAAAATATATTTGACTGACTTAAAGGTGTATTTAAAATTAAGGCACTAAACAATCCCCAAACCCTTTAAAGTATTGTTCATTTTAATCTGTAGCTTCAAATGCTCATAAACCTCTCCAGATACTAGATAGACTGCAGGGCTTGGGATTCCTCTGGGGCTCAGTTAACTTGAAAAGACCAAGGCAAATGCTCGGCCAGGGTGTTTATCATCAACGCTCATCATTGTTTCCCACTTTCCTCTTTCTTATCAGAAGTCAAAAGCAACATGTCAGATATGTGGCTATCAGAGGGTTATCGCTTGTTGCCAAGTGAAAAAGCGCAGCTGAACTCGGTTTAGCTTGATGGGCCCTCTGTTGAAATTCAGGATCTCTTATCTTTGCTTCCACTTCTCCTGTCTAGACACTTGACAATGATTTGCAGGAAATTGAGGCACTTACTCCTGCTGAGAAGCCAGAGCTAAAACATTTCTAAATATAATTTTACTGTGTGTGTGTTTAATGCAAGTTAATATTAATTCAAAAGGAAAACAGAAATGTTTTTTTCTCGCTCTCTCTGGGAATGGGATTAACTGCCCCTCACTCAGAGAGAGCTGTGTGATTTCTCACAGTCTAGTCTTTCTAGGCTGATAAACTTGTCCAGTTATTTAGGCCACAAAACACCAGGCTTTCTTCTCTGAAAAAAGAAAATCTGAGGATCTAAGAGTCTTGTATTCAACCAATTTTTTTTTCTTTTATTTGCTTTCTTTTTATATTTTTTCTCTCATACAGAGAAATAATTTTATTCCATGAACACTTGGTATCAGAATTTCTTATAGTGAAACATTGGCTTTTGTTGAGAAAATGCTGTGATGAATTCACTTTAGTGTCAGGGCGTTGGTATTATCATCTGGTATCCAGGTTCTAAAAGGATGAAAGACAGACTTTGCTACTAAATAGAGGAGAGGGGAATTTGGGATTTGGCATATCCAGGGGCAGCTAGAAAGGATGAGTCTGCAGAGTGTATGCTGTTGGAGAGAGAAGAGTGATGACTCCAAATTGCCAATTTTAAGAAAAAAAATTGAGAGAGAATTAAAAGGGTGAAAGCAAGTTTTAGGATTTTCTCTGCAGGATGATCAGTATAAACTGTTTCCACCTCATCCCCCATCTCTCCTGTGAAATATTCCAATTTTGGAGGGGGAAGAGGAGGAGAGTCCATATGTCCATGCTGATGACCAAAACTGCATTCATAGATGCAGGAGCCAGAGCATGGGGGGAAAGCAGCTGCTCCGGTCACATTTTAGAGCTATTTAAATGATTGATTTTTGTACAATGTACCCAACTGGCCTAGAGTCTCTCTAATTCAGTGCAGACAGCTAAACCGGTCAGTAAGCTATTGCTCACCCACGCCGCCTTCTGCAGCGCAGTCAGGAAGGAGGAATTAGGGAAGAGACAGCCATTTGTAAAAAGAGTATTTGAAGCATTTCATGTATCGTTTCATCTTGCACAAATTCATAAATGTGCTGTGTAAACACAACAAATGCCACAAACTGAACAGCTTAAACAGTACAGATTTATTTTCTCACCCCTCTGGAGGCTAGAAGTCCAAAGTCAAGGTGTTGATTTCAGGTTGATTTCATCTGGATGCCTCTCTCCGTGGCATGTGGATGGCCGTGTTCTCCCTCTTCTTCACATGGTCTTTCATCAGTCTGTGTTCTGCGTCTTCATCTCCTCTTCTTATGAGGGCACCAGTCCTATTTATTAGGGCCCATTCACATGACCTCATTTTACCTAAATTATACTTTATAAAGGTACGATCTCCAAATATAAGATGCATTCTGCGGTACTGGTGAACACACTAATTTTGTGGGGGGACACAATTCAGCCTGTATCATTAAGGCATCTGCAGTTGGGCAGGTTTTTACACACGTGTACACACATATAAACACACACACTCTATGTCTGGAGGCACACACGTTTTTAGCTGCTGCCCAAAGAATACACGTGCGTCTTAGTGGAGCTTGAAGGAATTCCGCCACTGCTGGAGGCATGTTGGGGGGAACACGCAGTAAATTCCACCCGACGCGGCATGATGTAGCCCACCAGGAATTTTCCTGCCTTGCAGCACTTTCACAGTCACACTGGGGCTTCTTTCCCCACGTCTGTAAACTCCAAACGGTATTCATTCAAGTAAAGCTGCACTTGTGAGACTCAGGTCTTTGTCTCCTGTGAGAGCCGATGCCTTTTTGTTTGTTTCAGCCCAGTTCTTGGCTTTCCTTAGTGCTTCTACAATTGTTCAAGCAGGACACTTATTCTATTACCTACCAGTAAAATCATCAAGCTCTTTAATCTACAGCTGCTCACCTTGTGGTTCCAAGAAACCCATCCACCTTGACTTTGCCTAAGGATGTTCCATTTACAGCTGGGGATGAAGAAGTTAGCGATGGTGCGGTAGACTTTTGTCAGAGTCCAGATTTGGCTTGGATGCTTCTTTTCATGGCCATGTGCATAAAGAAAGGGGGAACTCCACTTTGAGGAGCCTATGTTTGCTTAAAGTAATTGTGATAATTTCCATTTTTCTTGCTACGTTGGTTTGAGCATGGAACCTTCGAGAAAGTCTGTTTGGTGGATTCCGGGAGTGAGAGGCACATGGGAGACAACACCCTTTGTCCTTATTGCTAGTTGCCTTGTGGTCTGCATTTCAGAGTTGGCACAATTGCAGCCATCTTGTGACAATATAGGGTCTCTACCTACCTTAATATATGGGAATCCAACTCACAAGAGTATTGAGAAGACCAGTTAAATTAATGCTTGTAAACATTTAGGTCTGGAGTAAAACAGACATTCAACAAGTATTATTATGATGGTGATGAACATGAAGGACAATGTTATCAGCCATGTTGAAGACAGCAGATTGAATGATGGGAGGCACCTACTGTAACAGAGAGGATGGCCTGAAAAAAAGAGAAAAAAAATGCATATTCTGTCTCTCACTAAAACCAGCTTCTCTGCCCGAGGCCAGCTGCTAGGCGGGCCAGGGGAGTGTTCTCTTTGTTCTTTGCATTGCAGGAGATAGGGAGGACTGGAGGACGGGAGGTAGTCTGGGAGATCCAGGGCAGCTCCTGCCTGGCTCCAGACCTACGGGGTGTCTCAACAGATTCCAGACATGAAAGGATCAGAATCATCAACAGTAGTCGACAACAACACCCTGAACCTGAGAATCCTCCCCTTTAAAAGCTCTGTATTTTCGCTTATGGGGGAGGAAAAATTGGATTTTGGGATGATAGTTTGCCTTTTTCCTCCCTTTACCAGCAAAGAAAGAAATCTCTCTCCTTCTCTTCAACTACTTGTCCCTGTTCTTCTGATTCGGCCTCCTGGACAAGTGCCGAGCTTTTGATAACACTACCATGATGATATTGCTGAGATGCTGAATTAACCCTAACCCTAATCCTGCAGTTGCTTACCACTGGACTTCTTGTTTAATGAGATAATATTAATACATACCTTCTTTATTGCTGAAGATACTTTTATTTGGGATTTTTTACCTCCAACAAAAATAATTCTCACCAATACATATCAGTATACTCTTTTGAGTAAGGTATGACATACAGTGCTACTAACTGTTCTTAAGAAATTAGCCATTTGTTAAAGGCTTAACTATACTTCATAGTCAAGGGTAGCACTTCTAGTCTTCCAAATTAATCGTGCCAAGTACTCTGAGATTTCAAAAGTAATAGACTTTCTACTTCTTGGAGACTGAAATATTGTAATGAAAAGGGCATAAAATCTGTAGTCTAAAATAATTGGGCTTACATACTTAATGCCACTTACTGATCTGTAACCCTGGGCAATTTAATTAATCTGTATGTGTCTTAGTTCCTTTATCTGTAAGATGGAAATAAATAATTTTCAGGTACCAAGATAACTGAGAGGATTAAATAAAATTACACATGTAGTAATAATATTGAGGATTTCCTATGTGCCACCAGTCATTGTGCTAAAACAGACATGTTTTTTCTCATTTGTGAATCTACCGAAAACTGTACTAAACATTTCATTGAAGCAGGGTTCCCTTTTACTCATAGAAGTTTAAACTAACTTGAATAAAGATCTTGACATGAGCGCTCTTGGGCATTGGAGTGATACCAGTTATAGAGGAGCCTTTTTGTAGTAATTGCAATTTGTGAAATATTTGGAAATGGACATTTGGTTTTCAATGATGTGCTGAGAAATGATGAATTGACACAAAAGCATTAAAATGATCTCTTTAGTTTGGCTGTATCAGAAAGGCATTTATTTGATTTCAATGTCCTTGAAAATATTGCCAACTAAAAAGCTGTGGGTCAGAACCATTTGGATTGAACAGAGTCCTAAGAAGGCTAAAGAACACTCTCCAAGAACAACTCATCTGGGAAAAACGTGGGTGAAGACTGGCTCACTGTCAGAAACCCAGCTGCTGCTCTGTCAGTTCACGTGAAGTGAGTGAAGATGCTTCCATTAGGTTGTTCATTATTCCCTGAAATACTTATGAAAGAGTCCTGATTTAATGTTCTTCCATTTAGGCAGAGAACAGTATCCTTCTTTTATATGCTCATAATGAAGCTTACTTTTTATGCCTTAGATGCCAGAAATCCCAGAGTTAAAATTTTGTGTTTAACAGTGGTAAGCAGCTATAGGCAAGGGTTCTGGTCAAGTTATATTCCCCTTCTCCACCATTACATGGTCCTTGGTCGGATGTCCTTCTTAAAATGGTCAGTGTATACTTTATGGTGAGTCACCTCAAATCTTCTTCTGGGAGTAGATACTATTTGTACATTGATTCACTCACCCAACTACCCAACAAATATTTACAGGCACACGGTATGTACTGTGCTATTTGCAGAACACTCAGGGAGTGCCTTCAAGATGGCTAGCTAGAAGCACTTCATGCCTGCCTCTTCCACTTAGAAGAACCAGAGCAGTGTATAGATGGTCTTTTATTATATTATCTAAGAGAGAATGCTGTACTTCAACAGAAAAGTGACAGGGGACACAGAAAGCAGGGAAGGAGAAGGAGGAGAGGCAGCCTACCTGGCCAGGATCAGCTGGGAGCTGGGAGTGACTTCCCAATGCAGGGAAGGGATGAGTAAGAGATTTCCACTGTGCAATCCTGGCAGCAGGAGAACCTTTGACCCTCCCAACACCTGAAACTAACACATGGAGCTGACCGGAGAATGTGGGAAGGAACTGCTCCAGGGAGGGATCCTGCACTGGATCCCACATCCTTCCTGAGACCTAAGGGACCAGAGCAAGGTGCCATTTTTGAAACCGCACACTATCCTTTGGGACCCAGGTGCGCTGGGACTGGGGCATTTCAGAAACTTGGGCTGTCACTGGTAGGACAAGAGATCAAGCTGGGAGCACCCCTGCAGCTGGGGTTAAGAAGTGCTGGAAAGTGAGCACCGCCCTGCCGGGATCTAAGATGGGGATGCCAATGGAATGCAAATTGCCCCTGGGACTTGATTGTCAGCTGGGCATGGGTTCCTGCAGCCAGGGTGAGTGGGAGGTGAGCCCTGCTGGGACATGCACTTTCTAACTACCAGTCCAGGCTGTGACCACTGAGGGAGGCTGCAACCTTTCCAGCGGTGGAGCCTCACCATGGCTACTACAACCCCTCAACTAAGCACTCACCTGGGGCCTGAGAAGTGTTCCACACTCACCTCCATGGTTGATGCCTAGTCTCACCATTAGGGGGGCCTGAGCATAAGCCCAGTCTGGCTTTGCCATCCCTGGCTCCAGACATAGCACATAGCCTGGGGTCCTGTGGATTGGCCAACCCAGTCCACTGCCTTGGCCACCTGCGTACTCTTCCCGGGAGGCCTGAGGTTGGACCTAAACTCCCAGCTGCTACCATCTCAGCTGGAACCTACCTGCAAGTGCTACCTGCGGGACTGGGGACTGGCCCTCCCAGCCCATTGCAGCCACTATCGACATCAACATACATCTCTTGGGACTGAGAGAATCATCCCACCATTGCTACTCCCATTTCCCATGCCACATCAGCTGCCAAGGGGCCCAAGAACATGCCCACCTACCCAGTCCACCACTACCACTACCGGCATCTGAGCAAGCCATCTGAAGGCCTAAGAATCAACCGTCTAATAACCTCCAACACAGGTGTTAGCATACACTACCCTGGGGCACAAAGATGGGCATGTTCAGCCCACTGCTGCCACTACTGGGGCCTGAAGACCAGCCCACCTAACATCCCAGTCTCTAGCACAACTTCACCACAGCCTCCACTAATAACCTCACCCTAACCCACTGAGAAATGACAGATACCACTAACACTGTTTACAGCCAAAGAAATCAAACAGAGACTATAGTACTGCATGCACCCAGAATCAAATCCAAAGTACCCTACCCGACCAATACCATAGATAATACATCTTCAGGAAAAAACTCTTCCCCTGTGAAACTAAATTCAAAAATAGGAAGAAACAACTGTTAAACCAGATGTGCAGATATAAATAAATGTAAGGACACAGGAAATATGAAAAAGCAAGGAAATATGACATCTCCAAAGGAACACAGTAATTCTCCAGCAATAGATACTATTCAAAAAGAAATTTCAAAATTCCAGATAAGGAATTCAAAATATTGATTTTAAAGATTGGTGAGATACAAGAAAATTCTGAAAAAAAAATACAAAGAAAATAGAAAAAGAAATTCAGGCTATAAATGAGAAATTTACCAAAGAAATAGATATTTTTAAAAGGAACCAAATAGAAATTCTGGAACTGAAGAATTAATTGAAGGCAATACAAAATATATTTGAAAGCCTCAACAATAGACTAGATCAGGCAAAGAAAAGGCCTTCAAGTTCTTCAGAACTTGAGCACAGGTCTTTTGAAATAATCCAGGCAGAGAAAAATAAAAAATAATTAAAAAGAATGAGCAAAGCTTTCGTGACATTTGGACAACATAAAGTGACCAAATTTACAAATTATCAGTATCTCTGAGGGCAAAGAAACAACAAAAGGATTTTAAAAACTATTTAATGAAATAATAGATGAAAACTTCTCAAGTCTAGCAAGAGATGTAAACATTTAGATACAGGAGGATGAACAATCCCCAAGCAGATACAATGCAAAAAGGTCTTCCCCACAGCACATTATAATCAGACTGTCTAAAGGCAAAATTAAAGAGCAAATCCTAAAAACAGCAAGAGAAAAATATCTAGTCACCTATAAAGGAAATACCATCAGACTAACAGTGGATTTCTCAGCAGAAATTTTACAGGTGAGTAGAAAATTGGTGACATCTTCAAAGTGCTTGAAAAAAACCCCTGACACCCAGGAATACTATATCCAGCATAATTATCCTTCATAAAGGAGGGAGAAATAAAGTTATTCCCAGAGAAACACATGCTGAGGGGGATTTGTCACCACTACACAATCCCTATGAGACATGCTCAAAGAAGTCCTAAACCTGGAAATGAAAGGATGAAATTTACCATTATAAAAACAAATGAAAGTATAAATTCACTGGTAAAGCAATCATGCAAAGAAGGAAGTGAAAGGACTCAAATGGTACTGCTATAGAAATCTACCAATCCACAATGACAAACTATAAAAGAAAAAGAAAGGAACAGAGAATACATAAAGCCACCAGAAAACAATGAACAATACGATAGGAACAAAGGCTCACATATCAATAATAACCTTGAACATAAACAGATCAAATTCTCTTAAAATATATAGAATAGCTGAATGGATTTTTAAAAAAACACATAATTTAACTATATGCTGCTAACAAGAAACTCATCTTCTCAGCAAGGACACATATAGACTGAAAGTAAAGGGATGGAATGAGATATTCCATGCAAACAGAAACCAGATGCAAAAAAATCCGAGATAAATAGGACCCTCTGGCTCCGTTCTCATGGTTCTCATAATCCGCTGTGTATAATAGATATTAAACAATTTTACAGGTAATTTTTTAAATTACTAAATAAAGAGAAGAAGGTACTATGAGAATATGAAATAGAAAGTACAGGAATACGTGACCCTCACACACATTCTGTAATGAGGCTTCTAGCACTCTGCAAATCTGAGCTGCAGATATCAACAAGCACTTTGGATGATATATATATAAACATAGACTGAAGGAGATGCTTTATACAAAAAGAATCAGGTCCTCATTATTATTTGGCATTTTTTGATTTGTTCATATTTGGTTCATGACTATTATCAACAAACATAATCTTCAAAGCCCCTAAATCATTATATATACTTTAAAAAAATTTATTTGGCATACATTTTCCCAACATCTGGGTTCTGTTGTTATCACTTTTTCCTTTATCTGCCAATAACATAGAATGAATTATAAGTTCCCAGAGGGAGAGTTTCATATCTTTCTCCGTCATTTTGTAGCACATAGTGCAGCCAGTATGTGAGCTTGTTTCAAATAGGCATCTTGATCATTTTATTTTGAGATAATTTTTTCTTTACTACTAAGTCTTTGGAACATTTGTGGGCAGAATTCACAGCCAAGAGTGTATATTGACAGAGACATTTGGGAAATTGTCCAAGAATTTAGAAATGTAAAAATCTCAAAATTGGAAACATTATCAGACTGAAAACATTATCAAGACCTACCCTCTCATTTGCAGATGGGGAAACTGTGACCAGATAGGAGAAGCGATGTACCCAAGAACACATGATCTCTTAGGGTACTGTTTATATACCTTATTCCTAGTAGACTCCAAATTCACCATCAATTATGATCATTTTTAGTCCAGTGGCTATACTGATGAAGGAGAAGTTATGAGTGAAGAAATGGAATGAGGGGCTGAGGCATTCAAATCATATTAGGCCCTGAAGGAGGTTGTGTTTGATTGCAATAGTTAACTTCTTTTCTGAGCAGTTTTTTTACTCTTTATCCATATATAAATCAGCATGCAATAGATTGAGTATAAAATGTAAAAACTAGAGGTTTGTACAAGGAAATACATTTGTAGAAAAAGTTCAAGGAATCACTTTATTCATGTTTTGGTTTCATCTGGATACACATGGTTAGAGCACAATTTATGTGGAGAAAATAAAATGTGACATTGTTAGTTTTGAGGAAGGACGTGCAGTCTAAATCCAAGACAGTGAACTGATTATTACTTTTTCAAACAAAACCTATTTAGTCTGACCGAGGAACCTGCTGTTTCCTCCTACCCTTTGCAAAATTGCTGTTTAAATGTAACCTAATAGAAAATTTCATTGTTTTGCATCAAGAATTTCTGTGGCCTTCTGTCTAACAGCAAGTCGAGGTCATGAAATGCTTGCATCTTCCGGAACCTACTCTGAAACGACTTAAGCTTTTGAGGCACAACGGCTGCCTAAGATGTCCTTTCAGGTAGCTTTGCCATTTTTAGTTGAAAGGAGAAAAATGGGGCATGATGATGTGAAATTTGCATCAGACTGTTATTTTTGATGGGTACTTTAAAGCGGTGGTTCTCAATGCTGGCTGAATATTCAAATAATCTAGGGAGCCTTTAAAATAATACAAGTTTTCAGACATTCTGATTTAATTGGTCAGGGGTGAGATAGGGTCAGAATTATAATTGACACTAGCTTTGTGCACCTTCTCAGCTTCCCTTAATCTCCTCCATCTTTCTGAAGGCTCTGCTTGGCTCTCGGACCATGCTTCACTACTTCTGTCTTTGCTCGACCCTTGCTGACCCCACACCTCTGCAACCCCCACCTCCCATGAGCCAGCTGGAGCTCAAGGCAAAACCCCAAGGAGCACACTCTCATGACCCATATTCAAGTCATCTCTCCTTTTCTGCAGATTTTGATAAAATGCCACACCTCAAGGCATGAGATTTGACTTCCTTAGAGCAGCCATTGGCTTGATGAGGCAGGGAGCAGCTTATCATGAGAAGGACCTTGACTAATGAGAAATGGGAGACAGGAGAAAAATGGGTGGATAGATTCTCATGCTCTTTCTCTCTGCTGTAGACTGCTCCAGGGTGTGGCATCTCCTTACATATCTGGAGAAGTCCTGTTGAGCAACTGCTCTGTCTCTTCAATGCTTTTTTATGAAGTGTTGGCCAGCAAGGTAATACTGCATAATATCACTTAGCAGCTTTCCTTGCCCACTTATTTCCTTATCTTTATTACCCTGGGATTACACCATCCAAATAAAGTGCCAGCATTCTAATCCTTGCCACAGGCTCTGCTTCCTACAGAACCTGAGTTAAGCCAGATTTTTTTTTTTTTAATTCTCCAAGTGATTCTACAATATAGCCAAAATTGAGGAACACTGCTTCGGAAAAAGACATGAATTCCCATCTCGTCGAGAACACATAGGAAGGGGTTTTTTCTTACCATCTTTTTCTTTTATTTATTTTTCAAAACAAGTGTAGAATAAATTTAAAAGTCTCTCTTTACCATTCTCTTTTCTTTCTTTTTTTATTTCAATAAATTTAGGGGGTAGATGTGAGTTTTTTGTTCCACAGACGAATTGTATAGTGGTGAAGTCTGGACTTTTAGGGTATCCATCTCCCAAATAGTGTGCATGTATCCACTAGGTAACTTTTCTTACTGTTCCCTACCCACTCACCTTCTCAGAGTCCTGGAGTTAACTACTGTAAATAGTCCCATGTTTTGGCTTCTCAAACTGCATCTTATACATGGACATAGAGGCTCAAATTTCTTTTATTTTTTTGCATGAGCATGATCATCTATCTGTATTGTTTTGTACTGGCATTTGTCATTTAACAATATCTCTCAGGGATATTCATAATACAAAGGGTTTCTTTATTATTTTGAGTTGGCACGTGGTATTTCATAAGGTGGAGGCACTAGAAATAATTTTCTCTTAACCTTGCCAATAGGGATTTAGATTGTTTGTAACTTTTTGACATTAACCACTTCGGTACCGCGCTCACGGGCCGCGAAAGCTTGCCCACAGCGGGCACTCATAGTCCGCACGATAGTTTGTGCTGTACATTGATGACGGATCCGTTTTGCTCTTGTGTGATGAGGAAAGCTTTAAAGCACTGAAAGCTTGTTTTACTTTACAGGCAGCTTTACTTGTAATGTAAATCAGAATAGGTAACATATACATATATGTTTTCATTACATTATTTTTAAATGTTCACAATTTTATTTTGATAAATGAAAAATTAGAAAAGTCAAATCAGGGCTGTTGGCTAAAGTCGACGCTCGGCTGTGAGCCTTCATATCACGGCTATCGGCTAAAGTTGCTGTGCCCATTCATCTGTGGCTGTCGACTATAGTCGACACTGGTACCAAAGTGGTTAAAAACAATGCTGAATTGAACATCTTTAAGTGTGTATTCTTTTTTAAATTTCAGAATATTACGGGGTACAATGTTTTAGTTACATGGATTGCTTTTGTCCTGCTTGAGTCAAAGTTATAAGTGTGCCCATCACTCAGGTGTATCCATTATACCCTTTAGGTATGATTTCACCCATCCCCTCCTCCCCACTCCCACATGCATGATTTCTGTTGAGTTTTACTTCCATCTGTGTACGTGAGTGCTGATCAGTTAGTTCCAACTTACTAGTAGTGAGTACATGTGTTCCAGCAAGTGTTCCAGCTAGTGTTCTAGCTAGTGTTACGGTGATTGACCGGGGAAAGAACTGAGCGGCACACGGAGAGTCAGAGAAGCAGCCTTTATTCTGCTCGTGGGCTCAGCATGCCACCAACTTCTGAGCCCCCTTCCTTTTTCTCCTCCAGCTTTTATACCCTTGGTAGGATTCAGAAAGCGTCCAATCAGCAATAAGCTTTAACATCCAATCAGCAACAAGCTTTAATATCCAATCAGCAGTGGGATTAAAAAAGTAATCAACAGTGAGTTCCGCTATGGGGCCCCCCAGAGGTGGGGGTTTTTCCCTGTCACATGTGGTGTCTGTTTTTCATTCTTGCAATACTTCACTTAGGAGAATGGTCTCCAGTTCCAACCAGATTGTTGCAAAATTCATTTTTTATGGCTAAGTAGTACTCCATGGTATACATATACCACATTTCATTAATCCACTCATGAATTGATGGACACTTGGGTTGATTCCACTTCATTGTGATCGTGAATTGTGCTGCAATAAACATCCCAGCACAAGTGTCTTTTTGATAAAATGACTTTTTTTCTTTGAGTAAATACCCAGTAGGGGATTGCTGGATCAAATGGTAGGTCTACTTTCAGTTCTTTGAGGAATCTCCACACTATTTTCCATAGAGGTTGCACTAGTTTGCAGTCCCACCAACAGTATGTAAGTATGTATCTTTGTGCACATGTGAAAGTAATTCTCAAAGACAGCTAGCCGGAACTGGAATTAGGTTGAAAGGCATACTCACAATAGGTTTTAACAGATACTTCTAAAATGTCCTTTTAAAATGGTGTCCCAAATTATATTTCTATTCAGAGCATAAGAGAATTACTGTTTCTTCATGCCTTTTGCCAATACTGGATATTATCAGTTTTAAAAACTTGTCAATTTGGGCAAATAATGATATCCTATGGTTGTTTCAATTTATTAAACATCATTTTTAAATCTTTAAGCCTCTCTTGGCCTTGCATCTCCAGTTTTAAAAATTTTATTAAACTTTATTAGAACAGGATGTGAATATTGTGTAGTTGCTGAGAAGCTGGCCTGTTCCTTACAACTTCTAAGCCAGGTCTAATCACTTCTCACTCTCTATAACACTGGGTCTTGGAATTTGGAGGGCTGAACCATCCCAGCCCCTCTCTGAGAGGAACCAGATCTAGGCACCAGACATGATGAATGAAAAGGCTTTCTAATATTTGGGTTGCTGGAAGAAGTTTTCACACCTGTCTGGCTTGCTTTTCAAATCCCCTGTTGATTCTAGCTCCACCCAGCCAGTTTGAACAGAAGCAGAGCACGCTGAGAACTTTCCCCAAAGACAGACAAACATGCTCTGCCAGGGAGTTTGCATCCAGAGGAGCTGGGCCAAGATTTCCCTGGCAAACAAGCTTTAGGCAACGCTGAAGTAGGTCTGCCAATGTGAAACAGCCCGGCTCCTCGGTATGAGAGGAGCAGGGTTGTTACACGGATAGGGCAAGTGTGATATGAATGAGGCTTATGACCAGATGGAGCTGCAGACCCCAATCCTGCCCTAAAGCTCCACTTCTTGCATAGATAATCGGTGTTTTTGTGCACTACCTTTCTCTGGGAGAAAGAATCATGGTCCCTATTCTTGGGATGCATCTAGTCTAATACAAAAGACATGGTCCTTGCTCCTAAAGTCTCCCCAAACTACTGAGAAAATGGGCGTTGTTATGTCTAGTTGGAATTTATAATGTGATTGATGAGATGAAATAGCTTTGCATCAAATGACTCAAAAACACTTCAAAAAGCCATGTATAATGTATTTGATATAAGCACATTCAGCACAGAAGGGAGCAATAGAAGTGGTTAATTTGGACACTGCTCTAAGTGGCAATATTTAGCATTTAGCAGCCCAGAAAGTTGGCTTCCTTCCATTCTTTCCACTGAATTTTCTATCCTTGCTTAGCCCTAGGTATCTCCTTCACAGTGGCCAGAGAAGGGAAGGCAGCCAGTGCCCCAGACTGGCTCTGCTTCCCAATCTATCTTTTTTTTTTTTTT
>VBSM01000565.1:4136995-4155800 GCA_008086735.1 Cheirogaleus medius
CAGCCTCCCAGAGTGCTAGGATTACAGGCGTGAGCCACCGCGCCCGGCCTCCCAATCTATCTTTTCAGGCACATGATAGGTCCTGCTAAATGTGAAAGCTTTCAGCTTAGAGTATGTCTCTCTCCTTCTCTCTGTCAGTTTCCCTCATATGTCAGATTCAATTGAATTCAACATATTTATTGAGAAGCTCTTCAGCTCAGGACCTATGCTAGGTGCTTACAAACATGATAAAAACATAATATCTGCTAATAATCTAAGGAGAGAAAGAAATATAAAAAACTAGCTGTAAATAGTGTGATGAATGCTACGGGGAGATTTCAACAAGGGGGTGGTAGGAACTTGTAGGAGGGGTATTCATTTTCTACATGTCGAGTTCAAGCAGCTTAGGAGCTATCTAGAAAAAGATGACTAGTAAGTCATTGGATACATAAGTCTGGGAATTAGGAGGAGAGACCAGGACGATGATAGAAATGTGAGATTCGACATACAGGTTTGTCTGAAACTCTGGAACGAGATCTCTCAGGAAGAAAGGGAGGAGGTGAGTGGACAGCCTTGTTAGATAGTAGACTATCTAACAGAGAAAAATGAACTATCTAACAGCAAGTAAGAAATAAATTCACAGCACATAATTGCCCCTTTCATGAGAAAACTCACAGCACTACTGCCCTTTGTTTGATTAAACACCTGGGACTCCACTCATCTTTAAGATTAAAATGGTTTTATTTGAGAGTTTGTTTTCACAGCCTTGAAGAGCCCTAAGCGGACAGCAGGGGTGCCAGCTCCAGGCTCCCAGCTCTCCCCAAACCAGATTCCAAGGACTCTGATAAAGCCAGCCTCACAGAGAAAAGGACAAAAAAACAAAAAGAAAGAAAAAGAAAAGAAAAAAAACAGACACAGCTGCTTCAGCCACTCCTGTTATCAGTCTGCAACAAGGAAAAAATCCCATTTTTACCCTTTAAAACCACCAAGCCGCTTTGCCTCAGCTGCCCCAACACTTCCGTGTGTGTGTGGCCCCCTCCTCTCTCTCCCTCTTCTCCCTCTCACCTTTCTCTTTTTTCTCTTTCTCCCCCTCCTCACTTTCCCTCCTCTTTCTCTCTCTGTCTCTGAAAAAGCGAAATAACCTTTTTATTTCGGTATATCCCAATCTTTGCGTGAGAAACCTATCCGCACCCTCGCCTCAGCGCCCCGTGGGCCCCGCCGGACAGGCCCGGCTGCCGGGTGAGCACGCGGGGCGGGGCGGGGGCAGACGCGAGCCCGGTGCAAACCGAGCAGGCGCGGCCTTACCCAAATCTCAGTCAGGAACGTCCCAATTCACTTAACGTAGAATAACGGTGACCAGATTTTCCCTCCCACCTGAAACCACGTCAACAATAACAACAACGAAACAGAAAAATATCGTAAAATAAGCTTTCGAGATACTGGATATCAGGCAACAAAGGACGGCGCCCCACGTGGGATAGGAAACGAATAAAGTAAGGCCTAAAATGGTCCCAAGGCACTGCCTCGAGACGGGTTCTAGGGGTTCAGCACCGAGGAGGGCGCTCCGGCGGCTGCTCCTGGGTTCGGCGAGCTGGGCGGGTGGAGCGGAGCGGGGAGGCAGATAATGGTGAACTTGAAGACATAGCAATAGAAACTACCCAAAATGAAACACTAAGAAAAAAAGAAGAATTTAGAAAATAAAAGAAACATCAGTGAGCTGTGGGAAAACTACAAGATGTCTAACATACATGTACTTCAAGTTCCTACAGGTGAGTGGAAAACATTTTTTTAAAGAATTAATGGCTGAAACTTTTTTGAATTTTGATGAAAACTGTAAATCTACAGATCAGGAACCTTAATGAATTCCAACTATAAAAATATACAAAAAAACTACACCAAAGCAAAATGTAATGAAATTGCTCAAAACTAGCGAGTAAAATACTAAAAGCAGGTAGAGAAAGAAAAGTATACAGAGAAATATAGATAATGATAATAGATTTCTTATTAAAAACAATGTAGGCATGAAGACCACAGAATAATATTTCTTAAGCACTGAAAAAAGTAAACAAAAACTTGTAAAACCAGAATTATATATCCAATAAAAATGTCTTTCAAAACTAAAAAAAAAAAGACATTTCAAACATATAAAACTGAATAAAGTAATCAACAGAATAACTATACTACAAAAAATTTTAAAGAAAATCATTTAGACAGACTAAAAATTATACCAGATGAAAATTTTTGCACAAAGGCATGAAAAGCACCAGATAAAGAATCTACATGGGTAAATGTATACAATTTTGCTTACTAAGTAAATGCCTATTAAAAAAAACTTACTGTTTAAACAATGATAATAGCAATGTATTCTGAGATTTATTATATAGCTATAGATCAAATATATGACAAAATGACAAGTAGCTTGGAAGCTCAGAAAGAAGTATACTATTATAAAGTCTTATATATAAAGTGATATAATATCATTTTAAGCTAGACTGCAATAAGTTAAAGTTGTATATTATAACCCTAAAGCAACAAATAAAGAAAAGAGTTATGACAAATAAACCAACAAAAAATAAAACAGGAAGCAAATAAAATCCCTGAAAATAATCCAAAAGAAGTGTGAAAAAAAGAACAAAGAACAAACGAAACAAATAGAAATAAGTAACAAGATGACAGACTTAAGCCTAACTATATCAGTATCTGCATTAAATGTAAATAGTCTAAACACCCCATTTAAAGGGCAGAGATTTTCAGATTCAGTAAAAAAAATACAAGTAAATGCTGTCTATAAGAAACATACTTTAAATAATAAGACAAAAATATATAAATGTAAAAGGATGGGAAGCATATACTATGCTAACAGTAGTCAAAAGAAATCTGGAGTGATTATATTAATGCTAGAGTTAGACAAAATATGTAAGTCAAAGAAAATAATGTTACTAGAGATAAAATGGTTATTTTACGATGAGAAAGGGGCCAGTTTATTGAGAGGCTATAACAATGCTAAATGTATACGTCTAATAACATGACTTCAAAGTATGAAGTAAAACTATTAAAAATACTAGGAAAAATAGAAAAATCCCCAATTATACTGAGAGAAATCAGTCCATCTCAATAATTTTTAGAACAAATAAACAGAAAACAGTGAGTGTATTATAGACTTGAACAATATTATCACTCAACCTGTCCTGACATTTATAGAACACCTGCCCAACAACAGCCCAATGAGCATTCTTTTCAAGTGTTCACAGAACATTTACCAAAATAGATCATATTCTAGGCCATAAAAACAAGTCTCAATATATTTATTAATAAAAGGATTCAAGTCATATGAAGTATGTTCTCTGACCACAGTGAAATTAAATTAGGAATCAATAATCAAAACATAACTGAAAAATCTCCAAATACTTGGAAACTAAATAGCACTTTTCTAAATATCCTGTAAGGCAAAGAAGAAATGAAAAAGTATTTTAAGCTGAATGAAAATGAAGACATTAGCATTTGTGGGATGCAGCAAAAGCAGTACTTAGGAGAAAATTTATAGTAACAAATGACTATAATAGAAAAGGAAAAAAGTCTCAAACTAATGCATTCAACTTCTTCTGCTTGAAAAATAAGAGCAAATTAAAACCAAACTAAGTGTAGAAGAAAATAATAAAAATTAAAGCAGAAATCAATGAAATATAAAACAATAAACAATTGAGAAAATAAATGAAAAGAAAATCTAGTTCTTTGAGATCAATAAAATTGATAAACTGTAGACAAACTGCTCATTGGGAAAAGAGAGAACACACGAATTGCCAGGTGTCAGGAACCAGTGAGGTGACATTGCCACAGACTCTATAGATATCCAAATGGCAATAGAGGGGATATTGTGAACAATTTCATGTCTAGATAAATAGGACAAATTTTCTTAAAAGACTCAAACTACTAAGTCCCACTGAAGAAGCAATAGTTAGATAACCTTAACAGCCTATTTAGAAAATTGAATTTGCAATTAAAAATCTTCCCACAAAGAAGCCATCCAGATCCAGCTGACTCTACTGATAAATTCTACCTAACATGTCAGGAAGAAATAATACGAATGCTACACAAACTCTTCCAGAAAAATCATTCTTTGATGCCATTCTTACCCTAACTCCAGAGTAAAACAAAGACGTCATAAGAAAGGAAAACTACACCTTGCTAAATTTGACTTCATAAACATTTAAAAACTTCTGTTTGTATAAAAGCAGTGCTAAGAGAATGAAAAGACAAGCCACAAACTGGGAGAAAATATTTTCAAAGCATATATTTGTAAAGTACCTGTATCCAGACTATATAAAGTACTCTTATAACTCAATAATAAGAAAAAAAAACTCAATTAAAAATGGGTAAATGACATTTTGAAATGACATTTCATCAAAGAAGATATCCAAATAACAAAAAAGCACATAAAATGCTCAATATTATTAATCATTGAAGAAATGCAATTTAAACTCATAATGATATACCCCTAGTTACCTATTAGAATGATTAAAATGATAAAGACTAAACTTTACCAAGTGTTGCCAAGGATGTAGAGAAACTAGAATTCTCATACACTCTTGTTGCAAATGCAAAATGCTGCAATCACTTCAGAAAAACATTTGGCATGTTCTTAAAAAATTAAATATACACTTAAAATATCATTAAGCTATTCCATTCCTAAGTTTATGCCCAAGAGAAGAAAAAGCACATGTCTACACAAAGGCTTAGACACGAACATTCATTGAAGTTGTATTTGTAATATGCCCAGACTGGAAACAGCCCTGAAGTTCGTCAACAGGTGAATGGATGAACAAACTGTGGTATATACGTACAATGGAATACTAGTTAACAGTATATGGGGATAAACTATTAATATAGGCAACTATATTGGTGGATTTCAGAATAACCATGCTGAGTAAAAAAAAGCAAGACCCCCAAAAAAGTACTTGTATGTTTCCATTTATACAAAACTTCTGAAAAGGCAAACTAATCTATAGTGATAGGAAACATCAGTGGTTGCTTAAGGGTGAGGGATCAGGAGAGTGACAAGTCAGGATTCCTATGGGCCATGAAGAAGTATTTGGAGGTGATGGATAAACGTATTATTTTTATTGTGGTAATCATTTCATGGGTGTACATACATGTCAAAATTTATTAAATTGTCAATGTGTAGTTTATTAATAATAATATATAGCTTGTTGTACAACAAACCTTAATAAAGCAGTATTTAAAAACCCTATAATCATTTTTTTCCTGGATTTTCACAGATAAAAGTTATGTCCCAGGTGGAATGTCGGATAAAGAGATCTTTAAGGTGCATTACAATTTTGCATGTCCTGCTGTCTAACCACCATCACAAACGAAAACAACCCAAGTCCTTTGACCATGATGTCTGAAATGCCTCAACAGGTAACACAGCAAATATTCCCTAAGGCTTGAAGTGTCCAGGGATAATTTGTGATCTGCCAAAGATTTGCCATGTGAAGTGTTCCTCCTTTCTGTGTATAATAGAGGTAACTTGGGATGGTGTAAGATAGTGAGCAAAGAAGGGCACTGGAAAGAGATTCTTATCTTTGCTGTGTGACTTTAGGCAAGATACTTCCCCTCTCTGTGCCTTTCTTCAGCTTTAAAATCAAGGAGTTGGACTAGCTGATCTCTAAGGCTCTTTTGGGCTCCTAGATTAAGTTCTTAACTTGCCCTATCATCATACAGAGGTTTTGAACACTGTTTCTAACATGTGGAGCAATAATTTAATCGATTTTTCCTTAATTACATGATCCCACAGGCAGGTGGATTTCTGCTTACCCCAGCCACCTCCTGGAGTATTACAGTGCACATTAGCATGTCAACGCCTCTGGGGTGTCCTGCAGAGAAATAATGGATTTAATTTTGTTAGCTCTGTCTTCCCAAATTTTGACCACAGAGTTGTATGTTTCACTGACCACCTAATAAATATCTCATCGTTCAGGGAATGCTAATGTCACAGAGTGTCTTCTAGAGAGCAAGAATTAATGGGAGGAGGATGCTCTTGGAGGGCAGCTGGTGTGCTGACTCTCTGGGACCAGGAAATGGAGACGTTGAAAGGAATGTGCATGAGAGTGACCAAGAATGTGGAAAGGGACAGATGATGGATTCTGAAAATGAGGAGACATTGTGGAGGGGGCTGTTGGGGGAAGCAAGGGAGGTGACTTCCTCTGGGATGTATAATCGGAGACCTTCAGAGTTGCCTTGCTTCCCTGCCTCCCCCCACAACCCCCGAATGCGGAGCCACTGCAAAGTAGGTTTCGGCACAGCACAGTCTGCATGTGCTACTTGGCTTTGAATCTCTCTAATTGGATTATTGGCAGATGGGAGTTTTTCTATTGCCTTGGCTCAATGTCTCCTATTGTGTACAGAAGAAGGGTGTTTGGTGGGAGGGAGACCCAGTCGGCACAAAGTTCCTCTGGGGCTGCTCCTGCTGTCTCTCAAAGACCTTTGGGGTCCAGAGCTTCAGAGGCACAAGACAGTTCATGTCACACACCCCACTAAAATTGATAATTTTCATCAACGAAACTAGCATTATTGCTTTTTGCTGTACTTCGATTTCAAAATATTCAAAGAGATAAAATACTGCATAAAACTTTGAGGAAAAAAGTAAAAAGAATTGACTTCTACTCCTGGGATAACCACTATTATTTTGATGATCCATCTTCTACTTTATCACTTCGCCACTTTATACACACACACACATGCATTTCCGCTTTGTTGTTTTATGCATCTGTGCATCTACATTTTCACAAATGGGATCATGATGTATGGAATGCAGAATAATGGCGTCTCAAAGATGTCCCCGTCCTAATCCCCGGAACCTGTGAATGTGCTACATTACATGGCAAAGGGGAATTAAGGTAGCAGATGGAATTAAGGTTGCTCATCAGCTGACCTTAAAGTGGGGGGGAGTGTCCTGGGTTATCCAGCTGGGCCCGTGTAATCACAAGAGTCCTTAAATGTGGAAGAGGGAGGCAGAGCGACAGTGCGAGAGGGATGCAGCGTGAACAAGTGCTGTTGTTAAAAATGGAAGGGGCCATGAGTCATGGAGTGTGGGCGGCCGCTAACAGCTGGAAAAGCCGTGGAAAGCTAATACATACTGTAAATACTGTTATTATCAAGAACACTTCCTCCCCAAGTCTTTCACCCACTTTTCCGTGTGTCCACTTCCCCACCCCATTTGAACGATTTTAATGGCCTGATATGTATCCTTTCCTACATTTTCATGCTTATACACACACACATACACACACATACACTGATAGATGATTTCGAGATTATTTGAAGAAATGGAAGCACAATTCTCATTTTCATCATACTGGAACTTTTCACTTTGGTTCACAGCTGAATGTGGCTGAGGTAACGAAACTGAGGTGGGAGTCTGCCAGCCTTCAGTGTTTTTCTTGGTGGTCTGAATGGAGCCCAAGGATGGAGCTGACACCGCAGAGGCAGGAAGGAGAGATGTGAGGGTCAGAGATATTGGTGACAGTAGTTGAGCTCTTGGATTAAGCTTTCTGTCTGTATGTGAGAGTCACTTTGGGACTTTTCAGCTGCGTCAGTCAATACATTTCTTTTATTATATAGCCATCTTGAATTGGATTTTTGGTAACTTGGCAACACATTGCCTTGCCTGAGCTATAAACCTTCAAAGTCAGTTTCTCTTTGGTTGCTCTATTATTACAAGATTTGGGAGGCGAGATGGCTTAATAGTTCCCCACACCACCACATTTCAAACACTGGCCGTTATTTTTGTTAAACAACAGAAACCCAATTCAAGCAACCTGGCTTATACGGAAAAAAAAAAAAAACACACAATGAGATTTATTAGCTCATGAAACCAGAAAGTGGAGAATCAGGAACCACAGAAGTCATCCCCTCAGCTTATGACCTTTCATTTTCTCTGACCAGCTGCCTTCAGTGGACTGCGGCTGTGGCTGCCGGCAGAGCTCCCCTCACGGTGCAGCCAGATGAGAAGGGGCACTTCTCAGTCCCAGCTGGTTTGAAAAATCCAGGGAAAGGATTCTGATTGGCTGGCTTGGGTCATGTGCTCACCCCCTGACCTATGCTCTGTGGACAGGTGATAAGCTCTGATTGGCTCAGCTTAGGTCACTGATCCACGCCCATGGCTGTGGGTGTGTTCAGGTCTGTTCCCAGATAAAAGAGACATAATAGACATTTCCACAGCGGATTGTCATGAGCACATTATGGGGAATTGACAGGGAGGAGACAGAATCAAAGAAAGGATAAATCAGAGAACTCTCAGACTTTTAGATTCTGTCTTTGGGGTCTCTGGGGTTCTTGCTAAGATATCAGTAAAATATAGAACAAAGCGAGGTACTTACGAGGATCCATTAAGAAGAACAAGGTGCAGAGGAGTAACATAAACACATGGCTTGTCTCATGCATTTAACTCTTGGCAAGGTTGTCCAATGCCAGAGGCTAATAATGAAGACCCCTCTTGCCCCTTGAAACACTCCCTAATAGGCTGGCAATTTCAGAGGTCACAGCTCCACCCCTGGGCAGGAACACCTCCCACATGCTCACGCTGGGAGAGCTCTGCTGGGACGATGGCTCTGCTGCTGTGTTTTCTGTCCCTCCTTGCTGGATGAGGCCGGGCTCCCCCCTGGCAGCAGCACTGGATGGCATTTTGAGTCAAGCTGTCTCTTGGAAGCCGAAACTATTACAAGAGCCTAGGTTGGGATGGAGGGACAACTGGCATTCGGCTGAGTGGGAGGACAGGGAACAGCTTACCAGCTGCTGAGGAGCATGAGAGAGAGAGAGAGAAGAGAAATTGTATGTGTATCTGCATGTGTGTGTGTGTGTGTTTATCTGGGTGTGTCCATGTAACATTCAATTTATTTCTTACAAATATTTTGTTCTTTAATAACAGACTCTTCTGTCTTCTGAATGTTTCTAGAACTTAGCTGTTTTCCTTAAGCTCATTCTCCCATCCAAGCAGGGAAAGGAGGTGAAAGGCATGGGAGGCTCTGACTTCCCACAGAAGGAATGGGGCCCCGTGTGGATGACGAGGGGGCGCCTTGTGGCCCCACCAGGCATGTAAAGCTTGACAATGCCCAGGTCGCCTCTGCTGTCTGTGGAGGACTCAGCGCCCCGCCCTCATTTATGTTCCTGAGTAATTTAAGCTGTTTGGGGGGTTGGTCCCGGTGAATTTCCCAGGCAAGGGTCACTTCAGTTCCCTTCGGCTCCCAGCCCTCATGATGCTGAAACAGACACTGGTTACCAAGCTTGTCGGGCGCCAGTCTTCTTAAATCAGAGGGCGGGGAGCACAGACTATGGAGTCAGACACTCTGACTTCAAATACTGGCCCTCCCTCCTCCTAACTGGGACGTACCTCTCAAATGCTCTGTGCTTCAGATTTCTCTCCTGGGACAGGGGGCTAGAAAAACAGTTCCCACTCCCACAGAGATGTGTGGAGCAGTATCAACTAGGAAACACTCAACAAGTGTTAGCTCTTGATATTCATTCTCATAACCATCTTGAAAAGGCAGCATATTATCTGCAGTTTAGAAATGAGGAAAGTGATTCTCAGGGACCAAGATAATAACTGGCCTGGACCACACAAAATCCAAGGGAGAGAGCCAGAAGTCACACTCTTCCTTCCCAATGGCAGAGCTGCACCACGTTAGCGGGGACCTCCTTAACGTTCAGGAGCACTGGGGAAGGCAAATTCCCAGCTGTACGACTTCAGGCAGATTGCAGATCATCTCAGACCTCATTTATGCCAAGTGGATGATAATACTCTTGCCCAACAGTTGTTATGGTGGGTGGCTAAATGAGATAACGTAGTGGAAGTAATAACTAGCCATTTCTTTTCAGCCTCCCTTCTTCTTATTTAAATAGAAAAAAATATAATGGATAAGGTGGATCTCTTACCTGAGAATATACTCACGAATAATAAAGAATCCTTTTTGGTTCATTTGGTGTCCTAGATCACCTGCATCCCCACTCTCTTTGTGTTGACGGAGCATGGGCAGCTGATGATTCAGCATTTTCTTACCCAAACAGCCTTCGCCTTCCTGGAAGGACGTGGGGTGCGTGTGCGGCGGTAGGTGGTGCAGGGCAGTGATGAGCCTGGACTTTGGAGCCCCAGCCTGGCCCTGACAGCACCCGCCGTGTGTGTGACCTTTTCAATCACCGAATGTCATTGGGATCCCATTTCTTATTATAAAATGTCAGTCATGTGTCCGCCGATGTCTTTGCATGGTTATTATGAAAGAACAAGGAAAGAATGAGGATGAAATAAAATCAAAATGAGTAACGTGCTAGGCAAACCCAAAGATTTTGATTGATGTCAGACCTGGGTTTACCACTCTTCTTAGGAACTTGGGACAGTCCCCACTTTCCTCCTCAGTTGCCTCATAGTCAAGCCTGGCCCAGATGCAGGTGGGTCCTCAAGGCCAGGACATTTGGAGATCCACAAGTGCTCAGGCCACTGCCATCTGACAACCCCTGTCTAGTCCCTAGGAAAGTGCAGAGAGGAAGTTGTGAGCTGCTGCTGTGGAATGGAAGCAGCCTGGGAATGGAATTCACAACCACCAGGAAGAGGAGACAGGGGAGTGATAACAATTGCTGTTACTAACAAGGCACCACGCAGGGTGGGACTTGGCATCTACATGCCATGGTTCAAATCTTAGCTCCAGGACCTCAGCAACTCACATCTCTTCTCTAGACTTATATTTCCTTCTCTGTGAAACTGGAATCATCACCTCTGCGCTGCCTACCAAAAGATTTGGTGTGACGATCAGGTGAGGTCACGCATGTGAAAGAGTTTTACAAACTGTGTAACAGCATATAAACTGGATAGCAGCGAGTCAGCATACGCCCCATCCGCACTCTCTCTGAGCCTTTCCAGTGGTTCCACCCCCAGCCCAGAGATAGCACACACTCCCTCTAGCTTTGACTGGGTGGTGAAGGGCAAGTTGATTGGTGACATCAGACAGACCTGGTCGCTGGTGTTCTCAAACCATCATATGCTCAGCTGGGGACAGTCAAGGGTGAACAAAGAGAGGAAGCCTGGGCATAATGACAGCCTCAGTCCCAGGATGCAGGGCGTGGATTCTGCCCAGGGACAGTGAAAATATTTGACAACCTGTAGGGCAGGAGGATTGGCCAATACCACGTTCAGGAGCAGGTCCGGGAGCTCCTGCAGTATCAGGCACACTCCTGTGGTTGCAGGGTGGTGGGGTCTTGGTCATGGGGGGTGGACCAAGCACATAGTGTGATGGTGGGGTGCTTATGGGGCTTGGAGCAACGGATATTAATCAACCAGTTTGCAAATCTTTTTGCATTTTCTCTTTATAACCATTTCAGTACTGCCTTAGGTGAGACTATCAGATGAGTATCCGGCTTGCTCTTCCCCAAGCATAACAAGCATTAACCTTACCTCCAAGGAGCTTAGCAAAGTGCATTGGAGCTACGTCCATCTCCTCCTCTTCCTCTTCCACTTTTCTTCTCTCCCCCTTCTTCATCCCTTTCTCCTCCTCCACCCTTCCCCCACCTCTTTCTCTTCCTCACTACTTTTAACACAGTATGTAAGAAAAAACGGTATGAAAAAAATGGATATATTCATGCACACTCAGAGCCCTGGTCAGACTTTGTCCCTCCCCCATCTGAACTAATTTGATTATGTCTTTAGCCTTTCAAAAAAAAAAAAAGCCCCGTTTATAATTCAGCCACAGGGTTAAGTAAACAATTGATTCAAATAGGAACACCACAGCCCCCACCCCCCCACAGCCTTTCTCTTAGGGCAAAACTTGAAGGTTTTCTTTCTAGAGAGGGATTTGTGGCTGCCACAGAGGCTAATGGGGGACCCAAAGAGATGATTAATTAGGTACTGTGTCAAGGCCAGGATGCCATAAAGAACATTCATGGAAAAAATTCAAATATATTTACCTGGAAAAAAGTTGAATGTAAATTGTTTTTGTAACCCAAGTAGAGCTGCTTGTTGTTCTTTCCAAGATGAGAGCAGCTGCTTTGAGATCTAGAAGCTGTGTAAAGAAAGTCCAGGCAGCATGGCCCCTGGGCCAGTCCATCCCGAGCTCTGCTCTGCCACTTACGGGAGGTGTGAACTTGGATGAGTAACTTAATGTCCCTGTTCCTCGGTTTTCTCATATATAACACGTGAAAGAGGAAACAGTCCCTACCTCAGACGTGTGTGAGGATTACAGGGGATCGTACAGCGCAGCCCTCAGAGCACTGTCTGGCATAGAGCAATTGCTCAATGCGAGTTCATTACCTTCATGTGTTCTAATTCCTTACTGTGGTGGAGACAGTGCTATGTATTCATCAAAGCCACAGTGTTTTGTTTTGTTGTTTTGTTTTGTTTTGTTTTCTCTTGGGCACACAGCTAGACTTTAATACCCAGCCTTTTTTACAGTATGATCTATCTAGATCAATGACTAAGTTCTGCCAATGAAATGTGAATAGAGGGGATGTGACGCTTCCAGGCCAAGATGGCTTAAAAGGGGTTGTCTATATCCTTTGCAGTGCTCCAGAGACTTAGGCAACGATGTGCAAGGGGGCTGGCTCCCTGGATGGCTGCGTAGAGCAGAGGCCCTCCCTCCACCCCCATTCTGAGCAAGATAGAAACCTCTGTTGTATTTGCTACTGAGATTTGGGGCTGGTTTGCGATAGCAGTTAGTGTGCTCTGACTAATACCAAGTGAGTCTCTTTTTATTAACCTCTCAATATGTTTCTTTGTTTTAAAAATCAGGGTAATATAAAATGTGAAATTCACATGCTCTTGGCCCAGAAATCCAACTTTCAGGAATCCATCCTATAGAAGTACTACCACATGTGGGCAATGATATATATGCAAAGATACTTGTTGCGATATTGTGTATAATAGCCTAAAGTTAGGTCCATCAATAAGGTGAAAGCTGAATGATTTGTGGTGTATCCATGCTTTAGAATACCCAAAACCTTTTTCAAAAGAAATGAAATAGCATCAGGTAAGGGGAACTGTCCAAAACATATTATTAAATGCAAAAGCAAAATGCATGACAAAAATAATATAATCTCATTTATGTTCTTTAAACAGCTATATATATGTAAATGTAGAATTATATTAACACAACGAAAAAGCTCCAGAAAGATGTAGGACACCCGTGGTATATCTACAAAGAGGTAGTATACCAGTAGGTACTTTTGAGTTGTTACAGTAGGTACTCTTGAGACAGGGAGAATAATTTAGTTAGGTAAGATAATAAAGGGAAATCTTCATTTTCACTCCAACATGCCTACTGGTTTTTATTTTTCACAATCAAAGTCTTTTATGATAAAAGACAAAATGATAAAATGGTAATAAAAATGGTAAATATCTCACAGAGTTGTTGTAAAGTTAAATTGAAATGACATACATGAAAATCTGGGGCGCATGGTCATCCTTGAGAAAAACAAGTTATTTTGGCACTGTTTTATTCTTCTTGAGGATTCAAACCTACAGTGTTTAAAATTTTCAGTGATTTATTAGATAACTTACAGACGCTTCCCAGGCGGGTGTCTGGTTCTCCGCTGTCTTCTCTCATTCACTCCTGTGTACCCTTGTCTTAGCAGGCTTTCCTACGCCACGTGACCCTGCTTGCTGCTGCCATTGCAGTCTTGACTTGCCCACTTTATGCCTTGTAAGCACTTTCTTCTAAAGGGACAACAACTTGTCTACTCAAAGCATGGCCTCAAGTCTTCTTCCAACCTGGGCTGACTCCTCTGGTTGTTTTATTTACACATTGCTGAGGCCAATATGCCTACGATAGGGTAGCAACAGAGGGGGGTCTGGATACTGAGGCTCTTGGTCTTTGAGAGTTTTGAAGTTCAGAGGCTGAGTTTACATACTGACTCTGTTGTTTTATAGATCCAGTGTGCTGGGAATTCACACAGAACACAAGAGGGATAGCTTGCTGTGCTCCAAGGTGTTTAGGGCCTCATGTGGGAGACTGGTGGGCTGGGAGCTGGAGTCATTGGAGTCACCTGAAGGCTTATTCGCTCACATGTCTGGTTGTTGCTGCTGGCTGTTGGCTAGCGGCCTCAGCTGCTCTCCATGTGGCCCTCCAAACTGTCTCTCCACGTGGGCTTGATGCGGCTTTCTCACAGCATGATGGCCGGGTTCCAAACACAAGCATTTCGAGTGAGATAACCTTCTATAAATTAGCCTCAGGAGCCATACAGTGTCACCTTCGCTGCGTTGTGTTGATTACATCAGTCGCGAGGTCTTGCCCAGTTTCAAGGGGAGAAGAAATAGATCACACCTCTTGATAGGGAGTGACAAGGTTCTGGAAGAGTACGTGGGACCAGAAATGGTGCTGTAGCCATTTTTGGAATTATGAACTGCCATAGTTTATAAGCTATGAAGTTCCTGGGAAGGGATGGATCATCACACACTTGCAACTTCTGGACTGACTGCTAATTGAAGTGGTCTGGAGCTTCATGGGTTGATGGTTTGAGTTAATGAGCTGTGCTGAGGGCTGAGTATGGCCCTGGCTTTTAGGGTTTCTCCCAATTGTTTTTCTCTGGCAGGAAAGTGAAGACCTACATCAGAGAATCTTTTCACATGTTCCATACTCCAGGCTGAAAAACTTCCAAAATAAATTCTTCCCTTAAAAGTTAAGAGATTCAACTAGGCACATCTTCTGCCTTTTCATGAACATGTATTTGATACGCCAAGTCCTAATGTTTGGATCCCAAGGTCCTACCAGCTGATGGCAAGGACCCATGTCCTTCCTCACAACTTCTTGTGGGGAAGAGCCCAGACTGGGGGCCTGAATAAATATTTCAAATTAGAAAAGCAGTCTTCCTTCTTGAAGGAGAGCTGCTGGCAAGGAATGCCCATCTCTGCCCATATACACACTCAGGTCTCTGCCTAGAAACAGTCCACGTAAAGATTTTAACCTAGTGAAGGTGATTTAAAAAAAAATCTATTTTTCTCTGCCATAAGAGTAAAGGGTTCTGTCCTAGGTGTCAGTTGAGATATTTTTCTGTCTTTAGTACTCAAGCCACAAAAGATTGGGAACTAAAACTAATTTATAGTGGAGTTGAATAAGACACTTCACTCTTTCTTATTCTTAAATCAGCTTCCTTTGGTTTCTCTACAACTACACAAAAGTCAGGAAATATAAATGCAGTTGTGATTATAGTGGCACAGCAGATCAATGGGGATTTATTGGGGTGGGGAGGAGGTGCTCCCTTCTTGGGATTGCATGTTATCATAGTCAGTTCAGGCTGCTATAAGAAGGTACAATAGACTGGGTGGCTTAAACAACAGAAATTTATTTCTCACAGTTCTGGAGGCTGGGAAGTCCAAGATCAAGGTGCTAACAGATCCAGTGTTTGGTGAGAGCTCTCTTTTTGGTTTGTAGACAGCTGTCTTCTCACTGTCACTCACTTCTCACTTCTCAGTCATATAGCTAAGAGCAGAGAAAGAGAGAAGAAGCAAGTGCTCTCATGTGTGTCTCTTCCTATAAGGACACTTATCCTATTCAGGAAGGCTCCAACCTCATGAACGAATCACCTCCCAAAAGTCCCACCTCCTAACATCATTCCTGGGGGCTTAGGATTTCAACATACAGACAGTGTGGGGACACATTCAATCCATAACATATGCCTTGCCTAGAATACAGGGTTGTGGCTTCCTGTCTTCTGTCCATGGTTATTGCCATTGAGACACTCACTGTCCAGCTGAAGATCAACAGCTACCCAAAGGAAGCTTTTCTCAAGACAAGGGCAGGAATGTGAGAAGGCCTCACCTCAGAGCTTGTGCCACTTCTACCCCATTCTGTTGCTCAAGCGAGTCTCATTACCAGAGTCAAGGGCCAGGGAAGTACGCTTTTTTCACAGCGAGGTCGTGGCACGGATATGGGTGTAGGAAGGGAGGGTGAAGACCAGAAGCCAGCATTTCAGTCAATCCCAGTTCCCCTTCCTTCTTTTTCTTCCCCCTTATAATTTATTCATCGAAGAACCCAAATCATTTGTCCTGTAGAATTTTCCAAGTTCTAGATTTTTCTGATTGCATTTTTGTAGTGTTATTTGACATGTTTCTGGGTTCTTTGTGTTTCCTGTAAACTGGTAGTTAGATCCAGAGGCTATATCTGAAGTGACAGATAGTGATTTGTATTTTTATCAGGAGGAAGGTAATGTCCTATGGTCTCTCTTTTTGTGTGGTTAGTGGCCATCATTGATCATTGCCTATACCTACTATTTAGTTAGGGGTTTGCAAAAGGATAATATCATTTCTCTTTCACTTATTACAGAGAAACTTTCCTCCATCAACTCTTTGTCATCTGAGCAACAGTTCCTGCAGAAAAGCAGGCTAAACATTTGATTCTTTCCTTTATCTAGTTTCCAAAGTAATGTATTGATTCCCCTAACAAGCTCCAAAGATGATGATGAATATTGTTTTTAGTGTCTTTATGAACTCATGGATTTTTAAAATATTTGACAGAGGTGTTTTAATCCCTTGGTATGTTATTATTCACATCAATGTTGAAACCATCCCACTTTAGTCTGTGGAAGGCTTGTTGAGTTGATTCTTGACTTTCTGACATGACTCTCATAGTCTTTGATGGTTTCCTTGCTGTCAGGGTGACAAGCCATGCCAGGGTCATCTTGCACAGTTTCTGCCTTTGTTGCTTTTGCCATTGTTCTGAAGATTCCCAGGTAACTCATAAGAGCAGCTACATTGGGGCACTAAATTGAAGAGAGATGTCAGACTCTTTGGGATATTGCTCGTTTTAATCTATTGAGGATCAGGCAGGGGGGATACAATGAGGAAATGGACACTGATGATGGATAGGATCGTGTTTGTTGAGCAGGCTACAAGGAAAAAAGTGGGGAAATACACATTGAGGAGCAACCCTGGGATTTCAGGACTCTGACATTCCTCTTTGCCCCTTTTTGGTCTGACTCCCCATACACCCTCGAACCAATGTTCTCCAGGGGCTTTGGGCCAGAACATGAAATTTGTGTAATAGCAATTAAGGAGTGTAATGGATTCATCCCAGGGCAAAGCTGTCTCTGGACAATAAAGCATACCCTTCAGGCCCTGGGGCACAGCTTCATTTTGGAGCTGTCTCCCTGGTTGTTCAGATAACTCTTTACATACTGCCCTTCAGTATTGGGTTATGAACAGATGCTAGCAATTTTCCTGCACTACAGGACTGTTAATTATCCCATACACCACACTTAATTCATGCTTTGCTGGCTGAGTTGTGAGTTCACCTACTCACTGTAATTACTCCTTACCCTCATCCCTGTTTTCACCGCTCCCTTCTCTCCCGCCTTGTATTTCCAGCACCACAATACAGGGAGTTAGAGCCAATTGAACAGAAGTCTCTTAGTGCTGGCAAGTCTCTGTGGATCAGCAGATGAACCTGTGGTTCTCTGCAGCAGGCCATCTAATGATGAGACAATGAAGGCTTCAGGGAAAAATTGTCTTCTCAGTGTCATGTTGAATTAGAAAGTGTCACAACCAGGAGGCTGACAGCCTGAGATCTAGTACCAGTTCTTCTGCATGTCATGTCTTTAATTGTGCCATTTAACTTAGTATCTGAGTCTTCAGTTTTGGTGCTTTTTTTTTTTAACCTCTAAAATGGGATAATAGTTCTTTTTCCTGCCCATCTTGCAGGCTAAAGAGAGATAATGCATATTAATGGAATTAATAAACTGTGAAGTCCTATTAAGTATCCAAGCTGATAATGTAAACTTTATGATATATTACTATATCCTCACGGTAAATGGTAAGGAGAAGAAACTCTTTCAAGCACATGAATGATAATCTGTTATTTCTAAAGAGTTTTTCTATGTATTATCCTAGCGGGTTCTCCTAACAAATGATGAGATGGATTAGACAACTGGAATTATCCCTGTTATGGGTTGAATTGTGTCCCCAAAGAGATAGGCTGAAGTCCTAACCCCTAGTATCTCAGAATGAGACCTTATTTGGAAATAGGGTTGTTGTGGATGTAGTCAAGATGAGGTTATCTTGGAGTAGGGTGAACCCTTAATCCATTATGACTAGTGTCCTTTTAAGAAGAGAAGATATTTTCTTCATCCAATCATCTGTTGATGGACACTAGGTTGATTGCATATCTTTGCTATTGTGAATAGTGCTGTGATAAACATAAGGGTACAGGTGTCTTTTTGATATAATGATTTCTTTTCCTTTTGGTAGATACCCAGTAGTGGGATTGTTGGATTGAATGGTAGGTCTATTTTTAGTTGTTTGAGAAATTGTCATACTGTTTTCCATAGAGTTTGTGCTAATTTACATTCCCACCAACAGAGTGTAAGCATTCCATTTTCTCCACATCCTCACCAACATCTGTTATTTTTTGACTTTTTAATAATAGCCATTCTGACTAGTGTAAGATAGTCTGATATCTGATATCTCATTGTGGTTTTAATTTGCAATTATCTGAGGATTAGTGATATTGAACATTCTTTCATATGCTTCTTGGCCATTTGTATGTCTTCTTTTGAAAAATGTCTATTCATGGAGGATTGGATAAAGAAAATGTAGTATGTATGCAATGGAATACTATTCAGTCATAAAAAAGAATGAAATCATGTCATTTGCAGCAATATGGATGGAACCGGAGACCATTATCTTACGTAAAATAACTCAGAAACAGAAAGTTAAATACCACATATTCTCTCTTACAAGTAGAAGGTAAATAATGTGTATGTGTGGACATAGAGTATGGAATAATAGACATTGGAGACGCGGAAGGGTGGGAAGGTGGGAGGAGATGAGGGATGAGCAATTACTTAATAGGTACAA